>JAQQST010001672.1:0-11999 GCA_028646485.1 Cryptoprocta ferox | reverse complement strand
CTACCAAAATTCAAACAGGAAGAGATAGAAAATATTAATAGACCCATAACCAGTGAAGAAATTGAATCAGTTATCAAAAATCTCCCAATGAATAAGAGCCCAGGGCCAGATGGCTTCCCAGGGGAATTCTACCAGACATTTAAAGCGGAGTTAATACCCACTCTTCTCAAGCTATTCCAAAAAATAGAAATAGAAGGACAACTTCCGAACTCAGTCTACGAAGCCAGCATCACTTTTATTCCCAAACCAGACAGAGACCCAACAAAAAAAGAGAACTACAGGCCAATATCCTTAATGAATACAGATGCAAAAATACTCAACAAGATACTAGCAAATCGAATTCAACAGCATATAAAAAGAATTATCCACCATCATCAAGCGGGATTCATTCCTGGGTTACAGGGCTGGTTCAATATTTGTAAATCCATCAATGTGATACATCACATCAACAAAAGAAAAGATAAAAATCATATGATCCTGTCAATAGATGCAGAAAAAGCATTTGACGAAACACAGCATCCTTTCTTAATAAAAACCCTCGAGAAAGTCAGGATAGAAGGAACTTACTTAATGGCTTATAAAAGCCATTTATGAAAAGCCCACAGCTAATATCATCCTCCATGGGGAAAACCTGAGAGCTTTCCCCCTGAGATCAAAATCAATTATTATTTACACGAGTGAATATTTTTAGTCCAATAACTTGGGATGAAATTCCAGATTTCAGTCCGATGTGCCACACGTGTTTAAAATCAGTGGGTAAGCTTGGGGGTGTTTCACATTCGTTTATCCGTTCCTTTTCTTCCAACAATGAATTTATCAAAATGGATCGTGCTATAACGAAGCTAATAATGTATTTGAAAGCGGCCATTTTAAAATTTGAAGCGAAGTAGCTCTCCAAGACTCTAACATTGTTTTCCGACTGAGCAAATCATGTTGCTAGTTGTAGCTTGATTTAGGGGGCTGTCTTTACTCAGAGATTTACTGGTGGTTGTGACATTTCCAGGAGTATTTTGAATATCAGGGACTATCTTGCTGGGGCCTTGTTTCAGTCAACTCCGGGAGAGATACAGTACTTCACTTCGCTGTACAGTACTAACCCCCCTGCTGGAAACAATTGCAAACCTGTGTTCGTGCCCACTCCGTGCGTGCGTGTGTGTGTGTGTGTGTATGGGTACGCACACACCTGCACCTTATGCTACAAAGAGACCGAGAGCTCTCAGTGCAGGCAGGACCTGTGGAGTAATGGCCCTTGGGAGGCAGTGAACACGGGAGAAATCGCTCCACCTCCGAGGACAGAAGTGGGGGGAGGAGGAGGGATCAGGGGCGCCGGTGTCCCAGCAGAAAGGCAAAGTTGCACCAGGCTGAGGACACATACTCCGAGCTCAGGAATAACAAAGTGGCTGAAAATTAAGTGGCTAACTCCCAGGGGGAGAGACTCAGAAAAGGGAGTTAGAAAACCCCCCACGCAACTTCCTTTCAGATTCTCTGCTAACTTTTTGTAAAATTTCTTTATTCATTTTGAGAGAGGGCGGGGGGGGGGCGGCGGGGGCAGACAGAGAAGGAGACAGAATCCCAAACAGGCTCTGCACCATCGGCGCAGGATCTGATGCGGGGCTCAAATTCACAACTGTGAAATCATGACCTGAGCCAAGATCAAGAGTCGGATGCTTAACCGACCGAGCCCGCCCCGCCCCGGGCGCCCCTGTCTGCTGACTTTTAGGCTGTACGTGTGCAGGGCATGATCTCTAGAAGTGAGAGAAAACAGTAGCTGAGAGGTGAAAACACTGAAAGGATTTGCAGCAGCCGTGGGAAGCTAACGAGGCAGGAGTTCAGCCCTGCCAGAGTCAAGGCATTGGCAAAACCACAGAGCATCAGGTAAGAGCTCAAAAGGGCCACACCCACACAGTCAGGGTCCCATCCTCTGGGCAGTGGAAGGATTGGGCCGATCATGACCCCATTTAACCGTCTCCACCTCCTTACAGGCCATATCCCAAGCACAGTCACAGCGTGGATTAGGGATTCAACGTGTGAATTTGTGGGGAACGCAACTCCATCCATAACAGAGGCCCAAATCTGGTTAAAGATACCATGATACTTTCCAAATCCAAAACAGGATAAATACAAAGAAAGCCCCATGTAGGCAAATTATTCTTAAATTGCTAGAAAGCAGAGATAAGAAAATCTTAAAGGCAACCAGAGGGGGGAAAAAAACATCACCACCTTCAGAGGGTCAACAATGAGACTGAAAGTTGACTTGCCAATGGAAGTGAGATCCAAGAGATTATGGAATAATACATTTTGGAGACTTTTTATTGAGATGAAATTTCAAACCATAAATGGGTAAGAATAATAAATTACGCCCATCTACATTTTACCTCAACTCAGCAATTATTTCCACATCTCCCTTTGTCTTTTGTGCATCTTCTCTCTCCCAGTGATTGCAGATAACTCAAGTTGTGTCTGTACACATTTGTTCTCATTGAGGAGTAAGTTGCAAACCTGGTGTCTCTTTATCTCTAAACACTTGAGTGTGTTTTTCTTTAGAACAAGGGCATTCTGTCACACAACCACAGTCAATTGTCCAAATGAGGAAATTCTGCTTTGATCCACCATTATTATCTCATCCAAAATCCTTTTTCAAAGTTCTGCAGTTGTTCCTATTATGTCCTTTCAACTCACCTTATTCCCTGCAGCCGCAGATCCAAGCCCGAGGCGTCTGGGGGCCGGGACTCTGGCTCCTCCTCACCCAGGCCCGCCGGCCCCTCCGTTTCACATTCACACTTTGATGTCTTTAAAGAGTGTGGGAAAGTCGTCTCATAAAACGTTCCTCCGAGTGGGTTTGTCTGATGTTTCCTTTTCATTAGCTTCAGACCCTGCATTTCTGGACAGAAACAGCCTGGAAATGATCTGTGTGTTCGTAAGTGGATCTTAGCGGAGTCTCAGATATTCGATCTCCTGCTCTAACTCGCAGGCAAACAGGGTGACCTCGGTTCCCCTTTCGAATCCAAATTCCCCTCCACCACGGCCAAGAGATGTGAACCCACACATAAACCTTACTTAGAAATCAAACTTACCAGAGTCCCGTATTTGCTTTCTTTCTTTTTTCTTTCTTTTTTTTTTTGGCCTTCATAATCAGGAGACGGGCTCAAATGATTGTGTTCAAAGGCTTTTGTTTTAGTTTTTTTCCTCTTCAGTGTGCTTGTGTTATCCAATGAAAATAAAAATTGTGTGGATTAGTCCCTGCATTCTATCTTAGGGGTTTTCAGCACGTGAAACCTTAGCACGGTTCCAAAATTCCAAACTATAGAAAAAGGGATGCTCGCCAAAGCCCATCCCCCACCCCCACCTATTACCCCGTAGCCGCACATCCCTGTGGGCAGCTCGGCTCCCTAGTTTCTGGTTCCTTCTCCCTGTGCTCCTTTCTGCAAACCTAAACCAGTAGATATTCTTGCCTTCCCTTTGTACATACCATTTATTTTTACTTAACAACACATCCTGTTAAGATCCGTCAATAGAACTGCTCCTTAATCTTTGTTTCTCCCTGCACACTACTCCTTTGTGTGACCACTTGATCCAGCCGCCTCCTGCGTCTTGTCATTTGTGACAGGCTTGGACCGACTCTTCCTTAAAGGGCCTGACCGTCCGTGTCTGTGGCTTGTAGGGGGCGGGGCCGCTGTGGCTCTAAATCGGCTCTTCCTTTGTAGTTCAAGGCGGCCGTAGCTCGCACCTAAGCTAACAGGCATGGCTGTGAGCCGGCAACACTGTGTGTAGAGAAGCCGGAAGCTGGCAGGTGGCACCGAGTTTGCCAAGTCCAACGTTATCATTATTCTGCGATTACTAGCAGTGCCGCATCAGCACTGCTGATCGTTCATCTGCATGGTTGTGTCCTTGAAGGAGGACTTGAGGGTAAACTGAGAGGAGTAGGGTTGTCGGTCAAAGATAAGTGCACCCACGGCCTCCCCGCAGCCTGGCCGTCCACACGCGGAGGCCAACTTGCTCATTTTCGAAAATCTGATGGGTGAGGACTGGTCTTGGAGTGATTTTATCTGGCCTCCTCCTAATGGAGATTATATGATTCTGTCTTCAGCAGGTGTAAGTATAAATGTGTCATTGCTTCATGAAAAGGATGTTTTTCATTTTTTAAAATTTAAATTCAAGTGGTGCCTAGGTGGCTCACTCGGTTGGGCGTCAGACTTTTGCTCAGGTCATGATCTCACGGTTTGTGAGTTCGAGCCCTGCATTCGGATCTGTGCTGACAGCTCAGAGCCTGGAGGCTGCTTCGGATTCTGTGTCTCCCTCTCTCTGCCCCTTGCCCGCTTACATTTTTCTCTCTCTCTGTCTCAAAAATAAATAAACATTAAAAAATTTTAATTTAAATTCAAGTTAACATACAGTGTAGTCTTGGCTTCAGTAGAATCCTGTGAATCATCGGTACATACAACGCCCAGTGACCATCCCAGCAAGTGCCCTCCTCAATGCCCATCCCCTATAGCCCATGCCCCCATTTCTCTCCATCAACCCTCAGTTCGTTCTCTGTATTTAAGAATCTTTTATGGTTTGCCACCTTCCCTGTTTTTATCTTATTTTTCCTTCCCTTAGCCTGTGTTCATCTGTTGAGTTTCTCAAATTCCACATGAGTGAAATCATATGATATTTGTCTTTCTCTGGCTTATTTCACTTACCATTATACTCTCTAGATCCATCCACATCATTGCAAATGGCAAGATTGCACTCTTTTTGATCATCAGGTAATATTCTATTATGTATATATACCACATTTTCTTTACCCATTCATCCAGAGATGGACATTTGGGCTCTTTCCATAATTTGGCTATTACTGATAGTGCTGCTTTTTGCTTTTCATGCGCAGGGAAATTTCTGTGGCCTTGGGAATATCTTATTGTTGAAGCTTTGGTATCATCCCCTATAAAGTTATCAGAACCTCATTTTTTTTTTTTGTGGGTAGTTCCTTGATAAGTTTTTAACTTCTATAAAAGCTATTCTGTTTAAACTTTCTATTTCTTTAGAGCTAAATTTGGAGAACTCTATTTTCATAAGAAATTATCCTTTCCATCTAGATTTTCAAATTTATCTGGAGAGAGTCCTGCAAATAATCTCCTATGACAGTTCTCAATTTTTAGTTTGGCAATTGGTTATTACATACTGTCATTTCATATATATATATTTAAATCCCTTTTACTAATCAAGGCAGCAAGATGCTTGTCTTCTTTGATATGAAAACAATACATTTTGATTTATTAATTAGAGCTATTATTTTTCTATTCTCTACACATTGATTTCTGCTTTTCTTTTCTTTGTTGTTTGCTTTTTTTGTGCTTTCTTGTGGCTCACTCTTTGTTTTTTTCCTAGCTTTTCCCTTTATTAGTGTTTATACTGATGTAGGCATTTAAGGCTACAGGGTTTCCTCTGATTACTGCTTACAATAAACTCTATAATTATGATCTGTTTTTAGAAATTCTGTAATTTCAATCTGCATTTCCTCTTTTACCTAAAAGTTACCTTATTGAAGGTTTTGTTTTATTTTGTTTTTAATTTCCAGGCTTAATTAACTTTTTGCTATGTATTTTAGGCACTAGCTTTTAGTTTTACTGCAGTGTAATCAGAAACAATTATTTGCCATTGTCTACCTTATGGGGTGTATTGATATTTTCTCTGTGAGCTAATAAATGTTCGATTCAGGGGAAGTGCTGCATGTGCTAAGGAGTGAATTTCAAACAGTTAGTAAAATCTGTCTTATTGATTGAGTTATGTCTTCTAACTCCCTACCTATTTCTCTTCACTTCTACATTTTGTTATATTTTTATGGAGATATTTACTGTTTCGTTTTCAGTGATTCATAACTGCCATCTAGGTGGTGACTTGTTTTAGCATTAAAACATGTCCTTCTTTGTAATGTTTTTCACTCAGGGTAAGAACATAAACTTCCTTTTTTTAATGTTTATTTATTTACTTTAAGAGACATAAGGAGAGAGATAGAGAGCAGAGGAAGGGCAGAGAGAGAGGAAGACAGAGAATCCCAAACAGGCTCCATGCTGTCCATGCAGAGCCAGATGTGGGGCTCAATATCATGAACCCTGAGATCATGACCTGAGCTGAAATCAAGAATTAGATGCTTAACAGACTGAGCCACCCTGGCACCCCTGTTTTTAACTGTCTGAATCACTGTGTTTTTAGATGTACCTTGAGCATGTGGTATATAGTTAAATCTTGCTTTCTGGAACAAATTAGAAATAATTTTCTCTTAATAGGTCAATTAAATTCACTCATGTTACTTCTATGGCTGCATGTTGGGTCTTACCACAGTTATATCATTTCACATTATGATTGCTAGAGTTATTTATGTGTATTTGCTATTTCCTTTCCCTCCACGATGGGTCTTCCCCACTCTTATTTATTTTACTTTCTCCTGTCTCTGTTATTTACTCTGACATGTGTTTGTCCTAAGTTTTTTTTTATAGTGGTGCCTTGCACCATTTTCAAATCCCCTCGTCTTCCATGTTGTTTGTTAGCATTTTGCAGCCTGTTGTTTTAAAATCAGTTTTAGGGGTGCCTGGGTGGCTCAGTCGGTTAAGCGTCTGACTTTGGCTCAGGTCATGATCTCACAGTTTGTGTGTTCGAGCCCCGCGTCGGGCTCTGTGCTGACAGCTAGCTCAGAACCTGGAGGCTGTCTTCGGATTCTGTGTCTCCTTCTCTTTCTGACCCTCCCCTGCTCACTCTGTCTGTCTCTCTCTTTCAAAAATAAATAAAACACTAGAAAAACTAAAAATAAAAAAGAAGAAATCAGTTTTAATGGTGTCGATGACAATCCCGTGCTGCACACCACAGTCAAGACGTTCTTCTCTTCTCCCTGCTGGTTTTATGTCTCTTTTTAGGTCTGTTAGTTCCATCTTGCCAAATACGTAATACTCGTTTATCACTCCTCATCTCCCATCTCCACCGTGTTCAGCTGGTCTCAAATAGTCAATTACATATTTCAAATGAGCATCATCAGTCTTTTCGCCCACGTTTCTCTGGTTGTGTTTTGGGCGGATGAAGTCCATCCTCCCACAGATCCCCTAGGAAGGCTTTACAAGAGCCGTGTTTTGAGGTAGTCAGAGTTGCTGCTCTCGAGCCTGGTCACGGGGCCAGTTCTGCCTGGAGAGTAAATTCTTGGTTCACATCTTCATTCCTAAAATATATTGAAAATCTTGTGCTGTTGTGGCCTTCAGATGTCTGATGCCAGACTACTTTTCTTGCCCTTATAGGTTATTTTATAATTTTTTTCCTTTGAGGATTTGTTCATGTTTAGCTCTTAAAGCCCAATGGGTGTTACTGGGCTAAGATCTGCGAGTTGGTCATCCTGGGCCTGTTTTCTCCAGTCCCTGTAGGCCCTTGAAAAGTGTGGTCTTGGGGCGCCTGGGTGGCTCAGTTGGTTAAGCGTCCGACTTCAGCTCAGGTCATGATCTCACGATTCGTGGGGTCGAGCCCTACATTGGGCTCTGTGCTGACAGCTAGTTCAGAGCCTGGAGACTGTCTTCAGATTCTGTATCTCCCTCTTTCTCTGACCCTCCTCTGCTCACGCTGTCTCTCTCTGTCTCTCAAAACTAAATTTAAAAAAATTAAAAAAATTAAAAAAAAAAGAAAAGTGTGGTCTTATGTCTTTTATTTCTGGAAAATATCCATAAACTATAGATTTAAAGATTAGCTATGATCCTTTGTTTTGTTGTTTCTTTTTTGGGAACTCCAATTATACAAATGTTGGATTTTGGTTTCCCTTGGCCACCTTCCATTTCAACCATGTTACCCTGGCCCTTTCTACTATTCTCTTTGTTTTATTTTCCTCTCCAAGTGATCCTAAAGTTCCTTTGTGATGTTTAATAGATTTCCATCCACATCTCTCCTTCTTAGGGCAGTTTGTAGGTTTGCCTTCATTTCTGCTATGACAGTATCTTTTCTTTTATTTCTTTCTGAGCTCAATAACTATCACTGGATTTCTTCCCCCTTCGGTTTATTTTATGTTTTAATAGTCTTAATTTTAAATTTTTAAAAATATTTTTATTCATGTTTGAGAGACAGAGAGAGAGAGAGAGAGAGAGAGAGAGAGCATGAGCAGGGAGGGGCAGGGAGAGAGAGGGGACACAGAATCTGAAGCAGGCTCCAGGCTCTGAGCTGTCAGCACAGAGCCAGACATAGGGCTCGAACCCACAAATCATGAGATCATGACCTAAGTGGAAGTAAGATGCTCAACTGACTGAGCCACCCAGGCTCCCCACCTTTTTTTATTTTTAACTTTAGTTCCTGAATCCGTGATGTCCTCAGATGTTTGCATGAGGACACTTAATTCACTCTTGTGTTAGTTTCGTTCTACATTCATTGTTTTTGGTGGGTGGGTTCATTAGCTTAAATGCTATGAGTTAGTTTTTTTGTTTATTATTTATATGGGTGAACATACAGATGCTTCATACAGATGAAGACTGCATATCTCTGCTCACATTGTGACGGTCTGGAGGGTAAGTTTTATATTCTGAGAGCAACTTCTGCCATGGTGGCCAAGGTTGTTTCTGTAATGGTTTGGGGGGTGAGGGGGGAAGGTCTGTGTGGCCTTCAGTGTTTTGGGATCTATTTTATCTCGCAGGACTCTAAATTTTGCTTCTTGCATTTCCCTTTTCCATTCCATCAACCAGTCTTCAAGGGTGCCATCCCCTCAAATTTTAGCCTCTTGTCCCCCAGAGACAATGCCTTCTGAGTCCCGCTTGATTTTAGGATCTTTCCTGCAGCCAGTGTACTGATCGAATAGGATGCTGCTTAGATTATCCACATTTAGGGTTGACTCTGTTTCAGGGACATTTTAGTCCTTTTGATTTCCTCTTTCCTTCCTGTTCATTCCCCAAACCTCATTAGATTTCCACGGACACATTTCTGCTGCAGACGGGCCAGTAATTCTCCAGGAGCAGGAACTGAAGCGTGGGATGTCCTTCTGTGGAGCGTGCTTTACTTCTTTTAGTTTTTCCGCACACAAGTTTTGAGTCTGTGTGGAGAGATCCACATTCCCATTGCCACTTCAGCTGCCTGGAGAGGCCGGGATGGGGTCTACTGGGTGCCCGAGAGAAATGCCTCCGACCTGGGCGCTGATGCCCACTTACTCGTTGTTCAAAAGCGAGAGTGCAGAACTGGAGCCAACGCCGGTCTTCATGAAGGGCTGAGTGATAAACGCATTCTGCCACGTCTGTGCGATGGAACACTGGGCGCCAACACCAACAAGAAACTGCTGACTCCACCACGACTGGCCCCAAGAGCAGTGTGCCGTTATCCGGGAGCCAGACACAGAACAGGGCAGGCTTTGTGGTCCCATTCATGAAAAATTCTAGAGCAGATAAAACAGACATAGTGACAGAGAGCTTGGGGCTAGATGAATGGTGGCAGAAGCCAAAATCAAAGGGACATGAGAGGCTCTCTGGGTGGAGGAAAAGCTGTATATTTGAATGGTGGTGGTGGACGGACAGACGGGTACTTTCATCAAACCCTATTCAACCATTATTCAATACGAGTGCTTGTTATTACATGCAAATTGCACCTCACCGTTGATATTTTTAAAACGTAAAGGTATTTTCAGAAAAGCAAAAGCTGGGAGAATTTATTTCCATGAGAAACGCATTACAAAGTTCCCCACAATGTAAAGGGAGTTTTCGAGACTCTGGGAAGTTGCCCCAGACAGGAGCCTGTGTGTGTGGGAAGGAACGGGGAGCCTCCCTCTGGGGCCGTGGTCCCTTCTGGCCACCACAGAGATGGACGCTCGCAGGACACATCCCCGTTCAGAGCAGGCTACGGGAATGGATGCCATGGGAGGGCCACTTCCCTCGAGAGCCGCCGTGGGTCGAACTGGGGCTTTCAGCACCATCGTCACTAACGCCACCCCAAGCAAGGTGTTCGTCGTAATAGAGTGGGCTGGTGGTGGTATTGCGCTTTGCAAGTTTACCTGTTTTTAACTTGTTATGGGAGATTTTAGTTGCCAGTTTAAGAAAATAGTGATAAGTGGAGGAAGTGTCCCTGAACGTGTGTGCGATAAAGGATGGGTTGGTGTAGAGCGTTGAATCACACCAGCCGCCCAACTCTCAAGCATGAAGGAGCTCAAGGAACATTGCAGCTATACATCCTCTTGAAATACCTACTTGACGGTTGAATTTTGAAAACCAGGAGATGAATAAAAATAAAGCTCTCAGGAATGGAAACTGTGTGGTAAATGTGAGGGCCTGGGGGGAGCACAGACCCATTTAGACACAGCGCTGATGGGAACGCCCTCCTGGAACAGCCTGTCTTATAAACCTTGGCGGTAGCCGTCGGGGCGACACCACGGGCTCCCGCGGAGCTGGAAGGAGGCCAGGAGTGAGTGGGGGACATTCCACGCCCTCGAGATCAGTTTCTCCAGAAAACAAGTCCATCGTTACTGAGCAACACAAAAGCTTTATCTAAACAAAGGACTGAAATCTCCATCTTTTCCATCATTGTTTGCGTTCTTTAAATCTCCGAGGGACCCTGTATGGAATAAAACATAAAGAGAAAAGAGATATTTATCTAAAGCCCAGCAATTTCCTGAGCTTGCGTTTCATTCTGGTAAAACCAATCCTGACGCTTTATTAAACACTAAGGTGGATTGCGATTCTATTAAAGAAATCTCGTTCTCCCTCACTCATCGTTTCTATGAGAAGAAAACTCTGCATTGATGCCAGTATAATACTAATAATGGTTATTATTAGGAGGTAAGATTTGGGGATTTTTTGTAATCCTTTAAAAGTACTTTGTGCATGTTTACCAAGCAAGGAGACTAACGGCGGAGTTCTGTTCGGTGCACCTTGCGCTCCAGGGAATGTTCCTGGCTCCCGCTGCGGTTGAGCTGCCGTGACCCCCAGGACAGCCCTGTCAAGTGGACCCCGCCTTATGGATTAGGAGACCCAGGGACAGGCAGGAGTGTCACTTTTCCGAGGTCATCAGTGGAGCCCGTGGATGGGCCTGGGCATCCTGACTCTGGGGCCCGAGCCCCCACCCCCCCGGGGCCACCCCCCGGGCCCTACCGTCTCAGCAGCTGTGATTTCTACGGAGGACGTGCTCCAGTGGGCGCGGTCAGGGGGCAGCGATGGCATCCACCACTAGTCCGAGATAATTTACTATGAAGTCACTCGGGTCCCAGCTGGTAGAAACCCCTGAAGTGTCCCCGAACTGTCGCTGCTGAAGCAGCTGCTGGCGAGAATGGAGGGAGTGTCTGGGTCACTACAACTGTGAGGCAGAAGGTAGCCCCCAGAGCTGACTGCAGACCCGGGTGGGTGTTGGCCTCTGGGGCCTGGGCTGTGACCGGAGCAGGGCCGCCGGCTGCGGGACCCGGCTGACTGCTGGGTTGGGGAAGCTGCCGGCTGGACCGGCCTCCAGGACTGGGGGCCCCTTGGGGTGAGGACACACCGCCAGGGGGGCCTGGTTGGCGGGCGGGCTCTCGACCAGGAGTGGGAGGCAAACAAAACAGGAGGGAGCCGTCCCCTGCCCCTCCGCCAGCCCGGCAGCCTCCTCCGGTGTCTCCCCCTTGAGAGCCCGCCAGGACCCCTCCCGGGAGACAGAGGCGGGGTTCCCGGAGCACAGGTCACGGAGCAGCAGGGAGCGCGGATGACGGCGGGACTGCGGGCACAGTCTGGCCCTGGCTCTCTGGGAGCTTCTGCCTGAGGCCAGTGGGTCTGTGCTTTCAGCTCACGGCCCTTTACAGGGACAGAGGTGCTCACACTGTCCCCGGGCCGCGCAGACCCTGGCCATCAGCCTGTGTGCTCTTGTCGGGGACGCGGGCAGGTGCACGACCATCCTGGGCTCATGTCCACACCCCCAGGAGTGACGGGCACATGACACGCCAGGACCCCCGACCCGTGACCTGGAGTCCGTGTGCGCTGTGTGCAGGGTGGGGCTCCAAGGGCCGTGCAGCCCCCAGCATCGTCCCAGTCTGTGGCGGCCCAGCCTGGCACACG
>JAQQST010001671.1:0-12003 GCA_028646485.1 Cryptoprocta ferox | reverse complement strand
TGGTCTCTCCGGGGCACAGCGCGCTCTCCCTGTGTTGGGCTCGGGGGCTCCTTTCCGCTTTACCACCGGGAGCCGCCCGTCCCCTAATTTCCCAGATCACAGTCACTCACTCAGGCATCTTTGAGGTTGTCTTCTTTCTGGCGTCTGTTTCTTCTTTCCCCCACTTGCAAATCCAAGTTTTATCCCTTCAGTCCTTCTCAGTTCAATCCATACGGGCGTGCACGGATTACAGAGCTCCCTGCTCTTCCGCCATCTTGATAGTGATTTTTTAATTAATAAACTTTATTTCATAAACAGTTTAAGGTTGACAGCAAAATAGGCCAGAAAGTCCAGAGAGCTCCCATATAATATATTACTCCCTGTCCACCCACCCCAGCAAACCCCCCACTATTGACATTTCACATCATAATGGTGCATTTGTTATAATTGAACAAAGGTTAAAAAGTGATTATCACCCAAAGGCCATAGTTTACATTAGGGTTCATTTTTGGTGCTGTATATTCTATGTGCTTTAACAAATGTATCCACCATTGTAGTATCATACAGAATATTTTCACTGCCTTAAACATCCTCTGTGCTTAGCCTGTTCGTCCTACCTTCCCCATAATCTCTGGCCACCACTGATTATTTTATTTTTTCCATAGTTTTGCCTTTCCCAGAATGCCGTATCATTGGCATTAAACAGGATATAGCCTTTTCATATTGGTTTCTTTCTCTTACTAATATTAATTTATTGTTTCTCCATGCCTTGATGGCTTGATAGCTCATTTATTGTTATCTTTGAATAATATTCTCTGTCTGGATCCAACAAAATTTATTTATCCATTCACCTAGGACATCTTGGTGTTCCCAAGATTTGGCAAATACAAATAAAGCCTCCACTCTAGGTAAGATATTTTCTTTGCCTGGTTTCTTTCAATACTTTTTCCTTATATTTTATTTTATGAAATGTGAATATGATATAATTAGGTAGTGTTTATATGAAATGAAAATAAAACTAAGTAATGTTTTAGCGTTCATCTCCTTAGTGTTCTCTGAGCTTCCTGGATCTATGGTTCGGTGTTTGACATTAATTGGGGAAATTCTCAGTCATTATTGCTTCAGATATTGCTTCAGTTCTTTTCTTTCTTTCTTCTCATTTTGGTATCCCTATTACACCACAGTAGTTGTCCCACAGTTTGGGAGTGTTCTTTTCTGTTGTTCATTTTTATAGTCTTTTCTCTTTGCTTTTCACTTTCAGTTTCTACTGTTTTATCCTCAAGCTCACAGATTCCTTCCTCAGTTGTGTCCAGCCCATCAAAAGCATTCCTCTTTTCTGTTAGTTTTACATCTCTAGCATTTATTTTGGTTTTGTTTTCCTTAGAATTTCTATTTCTGTGCTCACAATGCCCATCTGTTCTTGCATGTTGCCCACTTTTACCATTAAAGCCCTTAATATATTAATCATAGGTTTTAAAAAATTCCTACATCCCTACCATATCTGACTCTGCTTCTTCTGCTTGTTAAGTCTCTGTAAACTGTGTTTTTGCCCTTTAGAATCTTTAAAACTTTGTTAAAAGGTGAGTATGATGTACTGTATTAAAGGAACTGCTGTAAACCGGTCTTTGGTGGTGTGTGGGTAATGTATGGGGAGATGGGCAGTGTCCTCTGGTCCTGTGATTAGTCTCTGACTTCTGGCAAGTCTTTGCCCCTAGACTGTATATGTTGTGACTTTTTGTCCACCTGTCTATCCAACTTTAAGGGGCAATAGCTTGCCCTATGACTTCATTTCTCTGCCAGATCCAAGACTATTATTGATTTTTCAGATTGTTCTGCTTTTTACTTGTTAGGATGAACTAGCAACTTCTAAGCTCCTTATATTCAGGACTGCAAACCTGTTTTTTTTTAAATATATTTTAAATTGCAATGAAACTACATTACAACATCGTCCTTCTCTACCTACACCCTTAAATGCCAACCATGAATTCACACAGCAAAACATGACAGGGTTATTGTTATTTGTATATTCTTTTCAGCCTTTTAAAATAATCTCAAGATGTTATAATTTTATTATTATATGACTGAAATTCATAGTAATAAATAATTTTTAGCTTTTATAATAAATTTTGAGACATGTTATACAGTCACTTTATCAAGTTTTATTTGGAATATAATTATTTATCATTAAGTGAGAATATTTCTTTCATTCCTATACTTGTAGATGATATATTTCGTCCTATTTCTGTCAATCATCCTACATTTTTAAAGAGTTGTTTGGTTCCCATTGCATTCTTTCTATTGTGATATGCCTAGTTATGTTTGCTTTTGTCTTTGTTAACTTGAAATGCATGAGCCCATCTAAAAAATGCATCTGCAAATATATTTTAGTACGTATATACAGATAACTTTTTTCCATTTGAAAAATTATAGAGTAGCAGCCAGTGGGGTAGGAAAAGCATTTTGGTTATTTTGATCAGTGTTTGAAAGGTCCCTGAAGAGGGATGAGAACAGCATGATGAAGCATCAACCCACTGGGTGTTTGGAGGATCTCCTCCAGGCTGGACTGTGGGCCAGTTATGAGAGTATTGTGCTAGGCCCTTTCAAAATGATTCTAGAATAGAGGTTCTGTCATGCCACTTGGAAAGGCTGGCCCTGATATGTCAAGCAAGGACATTGCCGGCATACCACCATTTTTTTTAACCCTTAAATATCCTTGAATCACCAAAAATAGCCATGAACTTTAGCAGCTAAAATATGCTAACAGTATCCCTGGTGAAATGGTTTCTCTCTCTCTCTCGTGTTTCCTCATCTGCTTATGCTCTAAAATTGGGACATTGTGGGACAGAGAAATCTAAAAGGCTCTCTGCTACTCATTGTTAAGTTTAGGGGTCAGTCTTCAATACCTTATTGATATAAATTCATACAAATTTATAGTATGCTATATGATTTCAGTACTGGTGCAGATTGTTTTTGTACTTGTATTTGGTAAATTAAAAACTTAACTCCATTCTAATAAAGTTCCCATTGATGAATAAATAGATAAACTTAGACAAGAAAATATTGAAAAAAAATTTAGCACTTAAATATGTTGATTTAACCTACAAAACCCTGTAATGTTATTTACAGAAATATTCCAATGACTAATTTTGGTCATTTTCATTGATCCTATAGCATAAATCTATTTCATAAATGCTGATGTTTTATTTACCTGTAAACTAAACTAGTATTTATTTCTTTCAGTAAAGGTATTGCTATGATTACTGTGACATCCAATATGTTAAATTGTCTTTTTTTAAATGTTATTTTCTTACTTTGAGTGAAAGAGAGTACACAAGTAGGGGAGGGACAGAGAGAGAGAGGGAGAGAGAGAATCCCAAGCAGGGTCCATGCTGTCAGCACAGAGCCTGATGCTGGACTTGATCTCACCAACCGTGAGATCACAACCTGAGTTCAAATCAAGAGTTGGAAGCCTAACCAACTGAGCCATCCAGGCACCCCTAGGATGTCTTTTTGTAGCTCTTTTCCCATAAGTACAGGCTTGGATTACATGAAAATTATTGGATCTAATCATTACCAAGTAAGATTTTGTTTGGCAAGCCACAGGATACTTCATTAAGAGTGGTTTAAACAGGTAGAAAAAAAAATCCTTTAAATATCAAGATATGGAAGTAGGCAATTGGGTACACCATCATAACAAATCCTGAATCTACTTATTTTCACATTCTGTTTACCTTAACACTTGTTTTTATCTTCATGATTTAATAGACTGCTATGCCTCAGGGAATCTCACTTAAAGTTCCAGGCAAGAAGTAGTATGAGGAAGTAGGGTAAAGAGTCTAATGTGGAAAGGTTCATGTTCCATGATTTTGCACTCTACAAAACACCTTTCTGAATTTTGATTTCTATACATAGAGCTAACAAGAAAAAGCTTGATAATCTACATAATTATAATTTCCATTATTTCTCCTGATTTTGACTATGTTTTAATATACTTAGTAACAGTACCTAGATTTTATTAAATGAACAAATGAATGAATGATAATGAATAGAATAATTAATCTAATGGCAAAAGAATAAGACGTTGTTATAATGAGTAAAAGTTTTGGTGGCAGAATTGACCTGTACCTTGGTGTAAGAGTCTTATTATTTCAAAAATACTGTTCAGATGAACTGTGCCTCCATGTTCAAAAGGTGGATTTGGAATAAGCACACAGTGAGTTTTTCACTTACATTTGGACATATTAAAGCATGTGGTTCCACCGAAAGTTTTGGTGAATTAAAAGTGGTAGGCTCATCTTTCCTCTTGAATGTAATTGATATTTTCTAGATTGATAACTTGTGACCTAATGAAATACAGCCAGAGGTAAGAGAGAAAGTATCAGCTACTAACAAATGATCTGGGCTTCCTTTTTTTTCCCTATAACATATTAATAGTACAGCTTTTGTATAAGTTGTTTTCATACTCAGAAGTTTGGTTTTCCATCAAAATTAAAAATCAGAAATCATAAGAGATTTTTAAATTTATTTATTTATTTGTTTATATATGTGGATAAAACATATAAACATATGGGGAAAAGAAAGAGAAGAAAACCAAGAAACAGACTCTTAACAAACTGAGGGTTACTGGAAGGAAGATGGGCTGGCAGATGAGTTAAGTAGGTGAGGGGTATGAAGGAGGGCACTTGTGGTGAGCACTGTGTGTTGTATGTGATGAATCACTAAATTTTATACCTGAATATTACAGAGTATGTTAACTAACTGGAATTTAAATTAAAATTTGAATGAATGAATGAATGAATGAATGAATAAAATATCAGGCAGATGTCAATGAAACATCTAGAATATAGGCATTGAACAAATAGTTTTATAGTAACACAACTCCATTTGACTTCATTTATAGAAAAACAAATAAATCAGTTAATTTGTTTTCAATTTCAAGATATATTCACTGAAAAAATCTATATACCTATACTTCTTGGGATTTTGTGAGATCCATACAAATGCAAATCATTTATTTTGCTAACTGAAATCTCAGGCTGCCTCCATGTATATTCAGTAGTAAACTGTAAAATTTCAGTTAAATATTTGAAATATATAGAATGAACAATGTTGTAAGATAAAAGTAGCCTAAATGCAATTGCCTTATTTACATCATGATAAATTTACTATAGAGAGTTCAAAAAAACATCTGTGGCCTACACTCACAAATGTGTTCAACCATTTAGGCTTCAAATGCCTATCATATTTTTAAGTGAGCATAATCTATCATTCAATTATACTTTGTCCTTTAGTTGTCTTGAAAGCGATACTGAGAGAAAAGCTTATTAATAACTATACTTTGGGGGAAAATAGTTTAAATTTGATAAAAAATTATAATAATGAGGGTATTCAGTTTGATAATGGCCAGATAATCTCACCTAAATTATTGTAGTCCACAAACCTCTAAGGGCATAAACTTAAAGTAATGTTTCTGATTTATATATCAACAACAAAGAGATATAAAATGGGCCAAAAGCACATCAAATTTGTCAAGGAGGAAGAAGTAAAGAAAGAAGTTGGAACAGTGGTACTGCTGGGTTAAGGGAGGTGAAAGCTGCTAACTAATAATATTCGTAGAGGAAGATGCGGCCAAAAGAGGCGTTATTCTATTCAGTACATTGAAAGGCTGAGATCACTACAGTGTTAGGTGTGCTAAGGGCAGAAGTTAGATGCATGACTGAAAAAAAAAAAAAAACCCAGTCATTATTTAAAGCATTCCTAGAGAGAAAGTATATTGACTCGCAACCCAATTCTCCATACAAAATCTCTATAGACAGGCGTATAAGATTAAAAAATTGATTTTATAAAGAAACTACAGGGCCCTGAGGTTTTTCTTTTTTCAAAATGCTTATATTTAGTATTTTTACAGAGTGAAGCCTCACTTTTATGTGATGAATCAAAAGTAAAGCTTATCAGTTTAAAAGTCCCATTTATAGGCACAGAACATTGAAATATCTGTTCATTGTTATATCCCTTAAAATTAATTGTGAACCACAAATTATGCCATTATTTTTGGCTTCCTTTAAACTATTGACATTTTATAATAAAAGTGCCCCATCCTTCTTTTAATATATTTAATGTAATATGAAAACCATAGTGATTTTATCATTCATTCAAAACAATACATAAATAAACTATTTTTAAGAAATTAATTGCAAACCAATAACTATATTCACAACATCATGGATATTACCGTAAGGTAATAGAAAAATTTATTTGAAGGAAAATCATATACTTCTAGGAACAAAAGATGCTCAAAAGTGACTGCATAAACATATGGGTATTTGTGCACAAAGGTACAACTCTACTGGTATCGAAAAGAATCAAGAGTGTGTACAAGCAAGAAAGAACATCTACTTAATAAAAGCTAGCATATGGAAATAAGTATTAAAATAACAGTACTACACATTCAAAAATAATAATATTATTACTTGCTGGGAGCTGTGTCGGCCTTGATGGATGACACAGTCACAGCAAGGAAATGGCAGATGTTTGCACAGCTCCTGCCATGAAGCGAAACTGGTATCTCCTTCTATTGGCTCATGTTGGAAATGGGACTGCTGTTATTGATTAGGCCTCACAATGTTCCAAATCAGACTGATATTTCCCACACAGATACCTCATGGGAAGAAGCATATTCCCACCTCTACAAAGAAGAATTTAGACAAAGCACTGCAGATATTTGTCGAAAGGCTCTTCTAATGAGCGTTACAAACCCAAGACATAGATAATAAAGGGGGTTAAAAAACACAAGAGTTACTATTAACTCTGGCCCGGAGACAAAAAGCCTAACTTAGACATAAGAAATAGACAAGAGCCGGACATAAGTTACTGCACATATCTTTGCTAATTGGTGCCACAGATACATTCCCTTACACTGATATCTGTTATGAGGATGGGTAAGAGTATTTAAAACTTAAACTCATATACAAAGGCCAGCACATCTAGGGCCCCTATGGTGCTTACACCTTCAACATCAAATAACAAGGTTTACTTACTAACCAGCACAAATACCTTCTTCCTTTTGTGAGCCAGACAGAATGACTCCTAGCCTAGCCTATGCCTGAATCTTAGTGTTTTTGATATAAACAAAGGTGTTTGCTATCTGCTTCTCACTGAGAACATCCTGCTATCTTCTTAGTTGTAAGATTTACTACCAGTTTAAACAAATGTGTATGTTATCTGCTTTTCACTGAGAATATCCTGTTATCCTATTATTTGTAAAAATTAACTACCTCACTAAAATTAGAGTAGTTCTGCAAAAATGCCTCTGTAAAACCTGTTTCTGTATACTTTTCAAAGCATCTTATCACTGAGAATTATTTGTAGTAAAAATTCCACTTTTTGATGTCATGTTAACGCTTGATCTATAAATAAAGACACAAATACCGACAGAGCAGAGATGCCTGCCTGGTGATCAGAAAGAAGCTGAGGCTCTCTCACTCTCTTTTGCCAACACCATCCATCCTTTCAGGGACCCCTGGACCTGCTGGAGCTGGACTCTGGCAATTACTAATTAATAAGCCTGATAGAGAACAAATGTGAATAGCAAAGACACAAAATCCTAAGTAAAAAATGAGAAAAATATCCAAAATGAGTTGAGGAAAAGATAGACAGGAGGAGAAAATGTTTATAGTTTTGGGTTATAAGTTACCATGTACTACTAATTGGAAGCCAGTAAGACCCAGACCTAGACAAACTACAAAAATTCAGAGTAAGGGCAAAAGAAAATTTTGCAGTTCTCTAACGAGGACAAAAGTGTATCATAATATCACCAAACATATCTTGAGCAGCACAGGATAATACAATATTTTATATTCATTTCAAATTTCTGAGGGAAAAAATTCAATTTAATATTAAATTATATACCCAGACCAACACTCAATCAAATCTGTTGCTAGATTGCTTATAGATATGTTGAAATTCAATATCATAAGGTATTATATGAGGATCACTTAAAATCTATATAATATTTATTTAAATATATATAGTCTATTATACATATTACATTTATATTATATATAACATATATAACATTACATAAAGTGTGGTATGTATTCCATTATATATTTTTATCAGGATCATATATATATTTTATATGGTGAATATATATATATGTATATATATATTACATATCTATGTAAACAAACAGGAAAAATGCACAAAGGAAGGAACAGAAAATAAGAATACCTACAATCAAGAGAGTAGATTCAATTCAGGGGATAAGATAGAAGGTCCAAAATACATTGTTGTGCAATTATCCATGGAAGATTCTCAGTAGAGGTTTGAGTAGATTTATGCAGGACATCAAAAATATTACAACTGAAGAAAAAAAAATAAGGTTTGATAATGATCTCTGATTTTTAAAAATATTTAATGAGGGCATAAAAATTATTATTCATGGGATCTGAAATTGTACATGTTTACATTGTCTTCTATATCCCTATTAACAAGAATTTAGTATTTTTTATTTTCAACATTCATCTTAATATGACATTTTCCATATGCATTTTTGAGATTATTTTGATTGATTTGTAGGAGGTGTAATAAAAATAAATGTGCAAAACAAAAATTTGTATTTGGAATCAGTAGAAATGATGAATATAGAAATCCTAATTTCCTCATCATATTATAAATGAGACAAAAGTCAAAAGTATTTATTTAAATCCTCTATATAATTGTATAATTACTTTACAACTTCAGGCCATTTAAAATTTGTTTCAGTTTGTAATAAAAACAAGTAGCTAAAGTTTAATTTATTTTCTCCTGTCAAGTTGAAATTACATTTAAAACCATCTATTAATATCACTTGTATGGGACAGTTCTGGCTCCTCTTGTGTTTATAGTGAGAATCATGATAGTCACCTTCAGGCATTCACATAAGTAATGGACATATATTATTTTACAGTACATTAATTCTATTTACTCATAAAATATTGAAATATGAAATGAAAGATTTAAACTAACACTGCCTAGTTATTTTTATGTGGTTGGTACTACATATGGTTCTTTTTTATGTAATGTGATTTAAACTTCAGAATAAATACTTGTTTTCACTTCTGGGTTAATTCTTGGACATCTAATAAAGAACAAAATGCAGCAATATCCAGCCTTTGTGGCATTTACATTTTATAGAAAAACTGCTCGGATAACTCTCATTTGCTCGCATTTTACCCACTAGGAAACTGTATTTTACAATTGGTTTAGACACTTTTGTAACCAGATGTCAGCAGAGATATATATCCTTTTGAGCTTCAAGTGAAATTTCCTGCAATCTTATGCCATGTTCAATAAGATAGAGGCAATCTGAGTTTTCAAATGCACATCTGGCTAGAGCTTCTGCTTCTGCTGCATTAGTCAATGAACTGCTCACACTCACTAGTCTTTGATTTCTGTACAGATTCCAGATCATAATGAGCTTAAATAACACTGATGTGGTTGTCAGGTCTTTCCTTTAATTCCCATAAAGAACAAACAAAACAACAGTTACAATAATCACAAAATCCAAAGACATGCAAATAACAAAATTGAATATTTTTAAAAAATACAGTTAAATAATATTAAGCTTTTTCTGACATGAGTTCTGATGTGAGTTCTTATCTCTTGTTTGTTCCTTTGTTCTGCTTCTCATGGACATGTTCAATGCAGAGCATTTTAACTTGCTGTATCCTACCAAGTCATTTCCCCAGCACCTCCACCTGTATCTAAGGCAGTTATTTGCACAAGCAGCTTTTTATCAAATCGTGTTTCCAAGCAAATATACTTGCATAAAATTAAATATATGGTCAGTGATGAAACCAATATTCACATGCCTCCAAAAGCATAGACTTGTAACAATATTTTTGCCTTAAATATATTATTAATAGCAATAAATTATGAAGTAGTGCATAATGGGATGATCTTTTTGAGCATAGCCATGAAGCAGGATGAATGTAGCATATAAGCATTCCACCTATGATAATAGTTAAAATTCATTGCAATTACTAGGGCCAGACACTGTGATAAAAGATGCACTATTGTTTCCTGACCTCCTTAAAACATCCATAAGAAAATATTAAATAAATATTGTTATGTTCCAGTACCAAGAGCTATAGCGTTGGCCCACTGTGAAGATCTACTAAGTTGTGTAGTCATTATCTCCACCGAGTCAGTCTGATTGCAGGTCGGTTTATTGTGTTAACTACTATTCTACACTACTGGCACCTCACATAAAATGTACAAGAGCATTGCAGACTTTGCAGAAGCAGATAACAGGGTGCTGAGACATCAGATGACTTTCCCAGGTGACAAAACTAGTAATGATGAAATTTCTAAACATGACCTTTCCATGTAACTCTGAACCCTTGCTCATTCCACTGCACCATGCTACTCTTTAAATCAATGCCATTTCAGCTTTTAGCAACCAGCGTTCGTCACATCTACAAGTCCTAATTAGATTCAGTCAGCCTCTTTTCTCTGGATGAGGCCAATGTGGTGTGAAGCCAAAAACCCCAGTGATCTATAAATGACATTAACTTAGGCTTTTAATGTAGCCCAAGCATGCTATTTAAAAATTTGTCTTCTTTTAACTTTAAAATGTGAACTATCAAATGATATTATGTTAAGTTTGAAAATAATGGTCTTTCAGCATCACACAATGGCATTATGTGATGGACAAAATTTTACAATGAAGAAATCATTTTTTTGTTTTTAATTTAAAGAAAGTTTTCGCACTTTAATATATCATTTCCTCTTTTTTTGTTCATTATTTTATAATATATATGGCCTTTCAACAAGCTTATTTTCTGAAGACAACATGTATCATGTGCTAGATTTAATGTCATTAGTAATAGATCTCTGGTTTCAAGTTGATTTTTAGATTTTATTTCCTTACCATAAAATACTAAAGTTTGTCATGTTAAATGTTACATTATTGATCATTTCACTGACAGTGTATTGATCCAATGTGGATGCCAAACCCAGGGCTCTAACCATTAAATTGACTTTGTTTTTCTTTTTTTAAGCATTACAATGTATACCTTAAAATTTATTTTTCATATATAATTAAACATTAATATGTTGAATGGTTTACCTTATGAAATGGATTATTTTAATAATCTTTTAAATTCTTTATAAACTTATCCATTCTCAAAACTTCAAAATCACTAGGATTATAGGGAATTTTCCCTACCAAAATATATTAACAGAGTATCATCAAAGTTCATAAATATGTTGAAGAACATAAGCCATTTTTATAGTTAGAGTATATAATATGTATCAGTATGCATTATCAGATGATCATATTTTTAGGAAATCCATATATCCAAAAATACATTTCATTCAATATGGCAGCCTTTACTCCAAAAGAATAAATGCTTCATTTCCCTTCAAAAGGAAAACAATATCAAAATGGTTTTAATATTGCCAACACTCAATGTGGTCTTCTAAATTACTTAAGCATGGAAATAGTTTAAAATAGATAGGACTATTTATTATAAAGCTGTAAATCTAAGGCTCAGTATTTAAGCATCTGTTTTTATTTTGTTTGTTCCTTTGTTTTGTTTTTTAGATTCCACAAATAAGAGAAATTATATGGTATTTGTCTTTCTCCAATTTATTTCATTAAGCATAATGCCCTCAAAATTCATTTATATTGTTACAAGTATATATACATACATATATATTTTTGAGATGATGTATGGAAAATTTATATTCAGGTAGAGACTGATATCCTAAAGCAATCACAAATGATCTTGGTGAAAAAAAATGTTTAAATCTACGATTGTGGATTTGTCTCTTTAAATTTACATACTATTAAAATTAACTAGTTTGAAATAGCCAAATCATGGAAAGAGCCTAAATGTCCATCAACTGATGAATGGATTAGGAAGATATGGTTCATCTATACAATGGAATACTACATGGCAATGAGAAAGAATGAAATCTGGCCATTCGTAGCAAAGTGGATGGACCTTGAGGGTGTCATGCTAAGCGAAATAAGTCAGG
>JAQQST010001670.1:0-12005 GCA_028646485.1 Cryptoprocta ferox | reverse complement strand
AACATTTTCATTTCCATACATTAAAAAGAACTTGCGGGGGGGGGGGGGGCGTCGGGTGGCTCAGCTGGTTAAGCATCGGACTTTGGCCCAGGTCATGATCTCACAGTTTGTGGGTTTGAGCCCCATATCTGGCTCTGCGCTGACAGCTCAGAGCCTGGAGCCTACTTCATATTCTATCTCCCTCTCTCTCTCTGCCCCTCTCCCGCCTGTGCTCTATCAAAAATAAACCAACATTAAAAACAACAACAACAACAACAACTTAGTAGAGCCTGAGTGGCTCAATCCGACTCGTGGTATCAGATCAGGTCATGAACCCACGGTTCGTAGGATCGAGCCCTGTGTTGGGCTCTGAGTTGACAGCGTGGAGCCTGCTTGGGCCCCTCCCCTACTCATATATACTCTCTCTCAAAAATGAAATAAACATTTTTTAAAAATAAAAATATATCAGTAAAATTTAATACTCTAATATTGATACTATTAAGCTTAATGCAAAATCACAAACACTTTAATCACCAATTCATGGTTTCCCAACCTTTTCTGGACAATTAGATTGATATTCCTCAGGGCGACGTACTGCACCTCTGGCTCCCCAGACAGCAAAGTGACAAGTGGAGGGGCCAACTTCTTCAGCAGCATATTGTAGTAGTCGGAGTCCTTGGGTAACAACTCTAGAAACTTCATTAGGACTTTTACTGCTGAAAGCACCACTGCCGAGTTGGCATGAGATAGTCGGGGAGTCACACGCTCACAGATGCTGAGAGGAAAAAAGGAAAATTAGTATCTTGAATTAAAATTTCTTTCTCAATCCAGTCCATGACATAATGTGTCAGAGGCCCATGGCCCCAGTATCAAGAAACTAGAGAATCAGGAAAGTCAAAGCTCCATGTGTAGACAAAACTGGGATCCTATACTGCAGACACCTCATTCCCAGTGAACTACAGGCAGAGCAGGGACATCAGAAGATCTCAGGAAACCAGCAATAAGGGATGCTCAAACTGCAAGGAAACTAGGCAATACCCAGAATACTTGAGGCCCACACCATTTACCTTCCTGTTTTATAGTCGTCTGTCTCCAAATATTACATAAGGGCTTCCTGCTCAACTTATAGGATGTCAAATTAAGTTCTAAGAGTTACTTCATAGTGAGAGATGCCAACCGCCTATGACTGAAGGTGTCATTATCAGGAGGAGGGGAGTTGACCAGGAAAACTATTCAACCCCTTGTTTCATGCTTAAGGAAATCTCTGAAAAGGTTTATAAGTAACAGAACACCACTGCAGTATTCTCCCATACCCTTCCCCCATTTTCCTAGCCCCTGCTACCTATGCTTAAACGCCTCACTAAATCTTGAGTATTTAATTATCTGTTGAGGGTTCTTCAGAAATTAATCTCATTTTTGTAGCTCTTGGGCAACATGAGAGGCAAGGTGATTATATTCAGTTAAGGATTCAAGGTAATTAAGTTGGGCTTCTCTCCCTTCCTCCTATATCTAATTGGCTGACTCCCTGACTTCCCTCAGCTCTTGGGTCTTTATACAAATGCTACCTTCTCAGCAAGGCCTTCCCTGACCACCCTTTAATAAAACACAATTCCTCGTCCCCAAATGTCCAGCATTTCTTAGATCTCCTCCCTCCTTTATCTTTCTCATTAGTGCTTATCATCCTCTGATATGTTATATATACTTCTGCACCATCCGTCAGGATTACTGTTCCATGAGGACAATTCTGCTGACAGTGTATCCTCAGGGCCTAGAACAATGCCTGACACACAGCATAGGCTCAGTAAACATTTGCTAAGTGAATGAACAAGTAAGTGCGAAATGTCAATGATCAACAAAAAATAAAATTCTACATAAAGTTCCTTCTGTAAGATACTTGTACTTTCAATGATGGAAAGAAACAATCAGGGTGAGCTTTAGTTAGGTCCAGAGGGAACAAATTCCCAGACAAGTGAAGAGCATTTATATTACGGTAGCTTGAGCTTCAGCCAGGCAAGGAAGGTTCTTATCTACCGTAAGTAAAATATGTCAACTTTAACGAAGAGCTAACATTTCTTCAGAAGTACTTTACCCAGTATAGTGCCTATATATATGCAAAACGTTCAATAAAAATAGGTGATAATTCCAATCCTATAAACTAAAATGTGTGTAGGTACATATGAAATTTAGTAGTCAATTTGTGATAGTCAAAAAAAATTTACAACAGTGAACTTGGTAAAGGGCTAAGCACAATAATCCAGGTACGCCTTCCAAAATCTTCTCTAATTCAGCCTGATGTGATTTCTGTATCTAATGGAAGACACCATATATTTTGCAGGCTTCAATACATTTTCTCTACTATTGAATGATAGGTATAGTTCAGCTTAGTAACTAGTAATCTAGCCATTTACTATGTATATAATAAAATGAAAAGTTTGTCACTATGGTGAGAGACACTCAAAAACCTTTGTGTGCCAAATGGCCAGAAACTGCTGTATGGGAGACATGGAACCACGATGAGGGAGATTTTAGCAGAGGGTAAGTGTAGTATTCAAACAAGAAATGAAAAATACACATCTCTTAGAAAGAGTTATTTGTGCATGGTTCACTCCACCATCTAAAATGTTCCTAAATCCAGGGACAAAATATCATGAGGATAGCATTATCTACCCCACAAGCCACTGATCTCTGCCAACATTAGAGATCCTTATTTTAATACAGACAGTAGAACTTATTCAAGCAGGCAAGTCTCCCAGATATTATCCAGGAAAACAGACTGACCTCTGAGCTTCCCGGTCATCTTTAGGGTTGTAATTAGAAAGGCAGTCCAAGATGAAAATCTGGCCCCATTCAGTGCACTCATTCAGGGCTGTCAGCAGCTTATTAATGTTCTGTGGGTTCAGATCGAGTAGGTTGCTGTTTGGGTGAGATTCACTGATTTCAGATAATGCTGCTACAGCATTAGCCACCACCTGGGAAAGAAACAGACATGACCTCCATTTACCATGAACAGTACAATTATAAACAAATACATGATCTTCTCTGGACCACTTCTTAGATCTCAACTTATAACCATTCCTGAACATCTTACTAGAACATTTCTAGTCAGCTAGAAAGATAAAATGCTTTCAAAACATATGAAACCACCAATGATGGCATATATAGCTTCTTAGTGGTCAGGAACCCAGAATTAATTCATATATTAGCAGAGAGTAACACAGGATTTACTATTAAAACATTAACAATTTCAATAGTATTCAATACTATTAACAGAATCAAGACATATGAACAGTTATAAGATCAATGAAGTTTAAACATGAAACATGTACATTAGACAGGCAAAGGACAGAAAAATCTAGGCTAAATAATTTTAGAGCTGTATGGGTATGCATGTATGGGGGAGTGGGGAGGTGATACCGTAAATCATATCATGAGTCTCAGAGTAAGAAATTATGAGCTTGAAACCCTAGTTCATTATTGAACATGTTTGGAGGTATTCCTCATCTGAAAACTGGGGATAATTTAATCTACCTCACAGATTAGTTTTAGTTTGAGGATCAATCAGATGACATATGTATATGTGCTTTCTATAAAGCCTTACACAAATTTAAGATGGTACTATTAGCATAACTCTTCAGGACTAAGTTGCACAGGTTTTCACATTAACATCTCTGAAACTAAGTTGCATTTAATAACCAAAAGCATGTCAGTTTAATAGGAAATACATTTCTTTCCAATACAAAAAATAATGTATCTTACACTAAATGCCATCTCAGACTCAATGAAATATGGTACCTCAAATGTAACCTTTTCAGGCAGTATGATATATGAAAAACTGCTACCAAGTATAACAAGTACGGTACACTTGTATCCTGACCTACAGATCTGGGAATCCATACTAGTTGCAAGAAAAAAAGTGAACCTTTATTAAAATTACAGATTATTTCTGATATAACTAATAAATCTACAGCCAATGAATAAAGTACTTAAAAAATTGCAAAAACAACCAAAAATAAAAACACACAAGAAACTATTTCTGATATAACTAATAAATCTACAGTCAATGAATATTTAAAGTATTTAAAAACTTGTAAAAACTACCAAAAATAAAAACACACACAAGAAACTACTATGGCCCTATACAAGTGAGTTTAAAACAAAATTTTTTTAGGGGTGCCTTGGTGGCTCAGTTAAGCGTCTGATTTCGGCTCAGGTCATGATCTCGGGGTTCATGAGTTCAAGCCCTGCGTCAGGCTCTGTGCTGATAGCTCAGAGCCTGGAGCCTGCTTCAGATTCTGTGTCTCCCTCTCTCTCTGCCCCTCCAGTGCTTGTGCTCTGTCTCTCTCAAAAATAAATAAAAACATTAAAAAATTTTTAAACAAAATTTTTTAATATTTATTTTTGAGAGAGAGACAGAGTGTGAACAGGGGAGGAGCATAGACAGAGGAACTCACAGAATTCAAAGCAGGCTCCAGGCTCTGAGCTGTCAGCACAGAACCCGACACAGGGCTCAAACTCATGAAATGCGAGATCATGACCTGAGTCGAAGTCAGATGCTCAACCGTCTGGGCCACCCAAATCTTCCTAAAACCACACTTTTTTAAAGTAATCTCTATGTCCAACGTGGGGCTCGAACTCACAACCCTGAGATCAAGAGTTACATACTCTATCAACTGAGCCAGCCAGGCACCCCTAAAGCCCCATTTTGCAGTGAGGCTCCCAGATGTTACGAAAAACAAGCAAGGTTAAGACTGCATACAAATGTTCTCTAAGTATCAATGAGGTAAGAGATAGCAGCTTTAGTCATTATATTTATTAAAAATGTTCAAATGTCAACTCATTCTTAGTTCTCACTGAAGTCCCTTGCTAAAAGCTTAAGAAACTAAGAGTTGCATTATCCTTTTGCCAGCAAGAAAGATAATGGCCACAATTCAGCTATTGATTTTATACAATTTGTTCAAAGTTTTTATTTGAGAGAAAGAAAGCACAAGTGGGGGAGAGGCAGAGAAGCAGAGAAACAGAATCCTAAGCAGGCTCCACGCCATCAGTGCAGAGTCTGATGCGGGGCTCAAACCCACGAACTGTGAGATCATGACCCAAGTCGAGATCAAGAGTCGGACACCTGGGGCACCTGGGTGGCTCAGCTGGTTGAGCATTCAGCTTCAGCTCAGGTCATGATCTCATGGTTTGTGGGTTCAAGCCCTGCGTCAGGCTCTGTGGTGACAGCTAGCTCAGAGCCTGGAGCATGTCTTCGGATTCCGTGTCTCCCTCTCTCTCTCTGACCCTTCCCTGTTCACAATGTCTCTCTCTCTCTCAAAAATAAATAAAATATTTTTAAAAAAAGAACGTGTCCAGTAAGGAACACATTAAAAAAAAAAAAAAAAAAAGAGTCGGACGCTTAACTGACTGTGCCCCCCAGCTACTGATTTTACTATCTAACTTATCTGAGTAGTTTGCAGACTATCCCAGCATTTATCCTAAAAGATAAATGTCTAAAGAATATGATTTTTTAATCACATAATGTAAGTCTGACAATATTCATAATTACATAAAAGGTATGATGCCATGAATGGAATGCTCCTCAGCTATAATTTAGTGATTACAAAATTCCAAGATTAAAAAAAATCAAAGGCTCACTTGTAAGTATGATTATGGATATGATATGATTTTATTGCTCTTAAGACAAATCAGAAAGAACTGTCTAGTCCACATACCACATGGTAGTAGCATGTATGAAGTTCTTTTCTGACTTAATTTTTGTATGCTGTCATCAAGCATGGGACTCAGGGATAAACAAAAGGCATAAAAAGTGAAATACTAAGCCCCTCCATCATCTCAGGTGCTGTACATGCAGGGAAAAGAGACTTCCCATGTATTCTACACTTGACAGACATGATCATATTATAAAGTAACAAAATGTCGTATCGGAAGACCAAATGCCTGTTTTCAAACTATTACTGCCAACACATGCCCAATTTTGGTTACCAGCTGTCCAAGATAAGATGTCCTACCACAACTTACCATTTTTGCCATTAAATCCTTTTGATGTTAAAAAAATTACTTGTTAAATATAAAGTCTGTTAATAAGAAATGTAGAAAAAGAAAAGGTCAGAATTGAGGGAATTAAAAAAAAGCAATGTGGAGGAAAGAGAACAGAAGGATGCTGAACAGAATGAACAATTAGAATTCCTCTGTCATTAGCATAGGCAATTGGAAATTAAACCAAGTGTATAATGCAGCTAATGAAGTATATGTTCTGGTGGCAAAATAAGGCAATTTCTACTTAGTATCACATTAAAACTAAAAAGGAAATAGGGAAAAGCAAATCTAATTAAAAGATCCAAAGAGACCAGATTATAGGATTATGTTTAGAAAGGGCTGCATTGAGAAAAGAAGATTACTGCCGAACAGTCACTGAGCCAATGGCCAACTAGCAAAAAATGCCTCCTCAATAACAAAATTCCACAGTCCCTCCAGAACTTCTCCAAGTTCCTCTGTTCTGCCTTCCCACTTTCATCTCCTAATCTTCACAGGCTGTTATGATTTCAGAAACAAACTAAAAGGTGGGCCTTTAGGGACTGCGTAGTGTTCTCTAGTCATTAAGCCACGTTTCTCCCACTCTAATGGAAACTTAAAGCTAGTCACACCGAGTCTAAAGTAGAGAAAAAAAGACTGACTTCAGGACAGCAGCTGGGTGGTTAGGGTAACAGGACAATTCACTTGTTGATGTTTATACTCTGCTTCTTTGGAATTTTGTACTACGTACATAGCACATATACGGTCTCTTTGTAAAAACAAACTTTAAACATAACAGATTGGAATTTAAGATTTACTTCCTCTTTCCAGAAAGACTTCTCCAAACAGTAATTCAACATAATAAATTAAAAAATCGAACCCTTGGAGTAACTGCCTTAATATACCCATGTATTAAAACAAAGGTTATGTCTCTTTCGCTTGAACTATCACTTTGAATTTGAACTAAGACTAACACGCATAACATTTCTCCCCTGGAAACTTGGCATTTCTCTTAGGAAACACTACAGGAAGAGAACAGCCTTTTAACTATAATCTTAAGAAAACTACAGTTCCCAAGAAAGAAAGGAGTTTCTTTTTTTTTCTTTATATTTTTTTAAGATTTTATTTTTAAGTAATCTCTACACCCAACATGGGGCTTGAACTCACAACACCCGGATCAAAAGTTACATGTTCTGTCAACTGAGCCGGTGAGGGGACCTAGAAAGGAGTTTCTAAAGAAGTTTTGCTTTAAAAATGCATTTATAAATAGGGTTTCTTAAATGAGTTTTCTCAGTACGTTAGTGGATTTATAAAAAGTTGGCATCTAGGTTACAAAGGAACATATACATAGTGTAATTTTTTTATCCATCTTGCCTCCCAATTATGGTGTTCCTTGGAATGACTGCAACTAAACACTCCTCCTCCCTACCCCAACCCCTTAGATCTAATGTGATACGAATACTTTATAGATAGATATTAAACACAAATATCTATATGTATATTTATATACAAAAGCATACAGATACATATAAAATCACACTCCATACTAGACACATCTTCCTCCGCCTTAACTACAGGTTTCTCTTCAATGTGATAGTGCCTTATGGACCTTTGGAGCCAGCGTTTCTTTTTTTAAGGTAAGCAATTTGTGTTTTAACTTACTTTTTACCATACCTAATAAAGAAGGGCTGCACAAAGAGAAAAAAAGACAGTAACTACTAAAATGTTTTGAACACTTACTATGTGCCATTAATCCTCACAGCAACTCTGAGGTAGTAGCTATCAAAATCCACCTATTACAGATAAGGAAACAGGCTTTAAAAATGAATTTATAAATTGGTTTAGAGAAGTTAGTGATTTGTTTAGTCAATACAGCTAGCAAGGGATAGTGCTTGAATATGAACCCAAGGTTTGTGTCTGATTCCAGTTTCTGAGTACTAATCACTCTGCCTTCAGCATTTACAGAATTGCCAGGAGCTATGAACTTAGGCTGGGAGAAACAAAGAAAAATCAGAGTTGGGGGAGGATAAGATAATCAAAACATTATGTCCAGGCAAAAGTGACATGCAGATTTATACAAGGAGAAAAATGGATTCTTCTACTTCATATATTTCAGAGATAATCATATCCTGACAGCACTTAAAAAGGCAGGATTTACTATCCAGCTATAAAATCTGATTTATAAGCTACCCCTATCTGATATGCATCAATTGTGAGGACATAAATTTGACCTCATTTTTTTTTAAAAAGGAGCAAGCTAGAGCTGCAGGTATGGTTAAAATAAAAACGATCCTGTAAAAAAAGAACTCTAGAAGGGAAATCCAGATCTCCTGTGGGACTGGAGTGTCACAGACAGAAGCTCCTTTATGAGAAATCTCTCACACATGTCCCTGTCCCTTTGACTTTCATCCTGCATCTCCATTTCCATAGCCTCAGAACCCAAGAAAGAGATCACTTTCAAGTACAGTAACCTCCCCCTAATTAACTCAATTACTGTCTGAGAGGACTTTCATTTCCAGCAGTGACCTTCAAGGTCACATACACTCTATACAGGTTTATACTTCAGTTTTCTTGTTCAATTTACAACCCTTCTGACTGGTGAAAGACTGAAATCAAGTGAAAGCATAATAATTGACCAAAAACTATTATGCTGAAATATACAGGTGGTTTACATATTTTATCCTCCTAAAAATCATTAGGAATCTCACTTTCTCCTTTATGGAGTTGCTTCAAATGACATATGAAAGCACAAGGCGGGGGGTGCCTGGCTGGCTCAGTCAGTTAAGCGTCTGACTTCAGCTCAGGTCATGATCTCACGGTTCATGGGTTCGAGCCCCGCGTCGGGCTCTGTGCTGACAGCTCAGAGCCTGGAGCCTATCTTCGGATTCTGTGTCTCCCTCTCTCTCTGACCCTCCCCTGCTCATGCTGTCTCTCTCTCTCTCTCTCGTTCTCTCTCAAAAATAAAATTAAAAAAAAAAAAAAAAAGAAAGCATAAGGCAACATGTACTTGTCCCAAGCATGTTTCAGTCCTGATCATCTCCTTAGGACACAATGATTATGCGGTACCAGTTAATATTCCCCCCTCACCTAAGTAAAACTTAGAACTCATACTTTAATCCAACACACTGTCCAGAACACCAACAGATAATATGCCAACTGTAGTACATCCTGTAATGTACCATTTCCCCCCCTCATCTTCCCAGGAATAAGGAACTTGAGTCAACACAGCTCATAATGACAAGAAAGTCTGTATACATGGTAAAAATTAAGTTTTACAAATAAGACAATAAAATTCATTACTTAAAGTGGCTTAAGATACAGTCTGACAAAATGCAAATATTCTCACACCACAAAGGTATGTACAAACAGACAAAAGGCACTCCTACAATCAGGGCTGCGCGGCCCACAGACCCGGAAAGCACACTGGAGCAAGCTGCAACCCAAAACCATGTCGCCATGCCACTTATCTCCCTGGGAGAATACAGTAACCCCTGCCACATTAAGAGCCTTGAGATCATCTTAAAGGGGACACTAAGAAAGGAATGAGCTGTGATCTTTCGGTATTACTATGTACAACAGATCCACTTTTCAAGAAGTTGTCGATGAATTGCTTTAAAGGGATTTCCTGGAATATTACCTCTTAAGAGTAATTCTGCAATGATGTAGTAACACTGTTAATAGACCTAGCTTCATTTGTGAGTAAGCTGCCCCCAGAATTACCCTAAAAACAATGTCTGCCTTTAAATAACACACAAGGGGCTCAGTCGGTTGGGCGTCGACTCCAGCTCAGGTCATGATCTCACGGTTCATGGATTTGAGCCCCGAGTCAGGATCTCTGCTGACAGCTCAGAGCCTGGAGACTGCTTTGATTCTGTGTCTCCCTCTCTCTGCCCTTCCCTTAACTCATGCTGTTTCTCAAAAATAAATAAATGTTAAATATTTAAATAAATAACATATACAAAAGAACTAAATCTTTTAAGAATAAATGTACAAATGAAAAATCAGGGGCACCTGGGTGGCTCAGTCGGTTGAGTGTCCGGCTTCGGCTCAGGTCATGATCTCACGGTTCGTGGGTTTGAGCCCCGCGTCAGGCTCTGTGCTGACAGCTCAGAGACTGGAGCCTGTCTTCAGATTCTGTGTCTCCCTCTCTCTCTGACCCTCCCCTGCTCACATGCGCGCACGCGCACACTCGTGCTCTCTCTCTCTCTCTCAAAAATAAATAAAATTTAAAAAAAGAGAAAAAAAAGAAAAGAAAAATCAACCCCTTTAAACTTCTTAATCTCCAGCACCACAGAGACTACACAATATGGACCATAAATGGCAGTTATACTAGGAAGGGCTCTCTGCCATGTTCAGGGTTAAGGGCTCTGCAAGCCCTCTCTCCTTCATTGTCACAACAACCCTACAAGAGAAATTTTATTTATCACCTCTACTTTGTAGATGAGGATAGAAAGAAGTCCAGGGAGCCAAGAAATGACAGAACCAGCATACAAACCCAATTCTGTCTGGCTCAAGAGTCTGAGTCTTAACCACTATGCTATACCGTACTGGGGGGAGAAAAATACCATTTCCTAATTACAAAGCACTTTTCTGTTTTTGAGATACTTTCATACAGAGTGAGTCAACTCTTTATAAAAAGAAGTGATTAAATGCAATTTGGTATTTTGGATTGAATCCTAGAATAGCAAAAGGACATTTGTGTTGAAACAGGTGAAATTCAAATAAAATCTGTTCTTTAGTTAATAATAATGTACCACTGCTAATTTCTTAGTTTTGACAAATGTGCCATGGTTATATAAGGTGTTAACATTAAGTGAAACTGACTGAAGACTATATGAGAACTTTCTGTACTATCTTTGCAATTTTTCTGTTATTCTAAAATTATCCCCTCTAAATGCGATTTAAAAAAAAAAAAAAAAAAAAAGAACCCAGAGGGTACTTGAATGGTTCAGTTGGTTAAGCGTCTGACTCTTGATTTTGGCTCAGGTTATGATATCAAAGTTGTGAGATCAGGCTCTGCATGGAGACTGCTTGGGTTTCTCTCTCTCTCTCTCTCTCTCAAAATAAACTTTAAAAAATGTAAAAAAAAAAAAATTAAAAAGAACTCATAAGTTAGTAACAATTGATAGAATAAAAACTGATAATGAACTTTTTAAAAAGAAGTAAGAATCACAGAAAGATTTCCAGAGTTTATTACACAGGAAACAAAAATCATTTACTTCCTCTATAAGCAGACACAGAACTGCTAGCACTCAGATCAACCAGTGGGAAATTCAAGAGTTGGGCAGTCGGCCTTATACCAAAGCAGCCTTCAATGATTATACTTACTCCATTCCTGCAGAAATTACTCCTCTTTTAGTACCAAATATAACATTACTCACTTGGGGAACACAGACAGACTGAACATATTACCTCCCACATTACTCTTATTAAGTGCCTACCACATATGGACACTCTCACATGTGCCTAAAATTCCACCAGCTCCAGAACTCCTTTATGGACTTTTAGCATGAATAGCATTATGCATTTCTCATTTTACTTATGTTATGAAATTGTACTTTAAAACTCTACTTATTAATATACATTTAGGGATAAGAGAAATCATATAAAATACTAAATTAAGCGAAGTCATGAAGTTTTTCTATGTGTTCTAGACTGATCTTTAAAAGACAATTTAACATAAGCCCACAAGGTCATCATTTATATTCTGATAAAAATCCTCGAATTTATGAAGTGATCTAGATACTTGAGTTTTTCAATATGTACCATCTCAGACTGACAACAAACCACAACACAACTTTCTAAGGCCTAAATAGGGGCGCCTGGGTGGCTCAGTGGGTTGAGCGTGCAACTTTAGCTCGGGTCATGATCTTGCGGTTCGTGGGTTCGGGCCCCGCGTCAGGCTCTGTGCTGACAGCTCAGAGCCTGGAGCCTGTCTTCAGATTCTGTGTCTCCCTCTCTCTCTGACCCTCCCCTGCTCACGCTGTCTCTCTCTCTCAAAAATAAATAAAACA
>JAQQST010001669.1:0-12008 GCA_028646485.1 Cryptoprocta ferox | reverse complement strand
GGGTGGGGTGGGGTGGGGTGGGGTGGGGAGGGGGGAACTAGAGAGGGAAGCAGGGGAGGCAAAGTGTGCTCCAAAAATGAGGAGGATAGGGATAGGGAGGGCATACCTTATTAGTAGAGGGCACAGCCGTGAGGGTAGAGAAGAGCAGGAGAGGCAAATATTAGCCTCGGGCGGAGCAGAACTCGTGGGGGGATTTAGAGAGGAGTGGGGTGGAGCAGGAGAAAAGAGACGCAGGCTTCGAAAAATAAGCGGAGAAAGCAGAGCAAGGAAGGGGGACCTTAGTGTGGAGGGAGGAGTAAGAAAAGCCCACAGTAGAAGTGGGGTTGAAGAGGAGCAAAAGACCTTGGAAATGGAAGGAGTGGAGTAGGGATGCAAGACCTTAGAAGTGGGGCAGTGAGGGGGGAACTTTGAAATGCAAGGGCACCGAGCGGGGGAGAGGTGACCTTATTAGAAGTGGGGAGGGAGGGAGGACTTCAGAAATGAGGAAGGAGCAGGGGGTTCAGGTCTAAAATCTGAGACAGGGAGCATCTGTGAGGGCAATCGTTAGAAATGCAGAGAACGAAGAACCCGAAAGAGTGGACCTTAGCAATGAGAGTGACTGAGCCAATTAGGGAGGGCAGTCCTCCCAAAGAGCAGCTAGGGAGGATCTTAAGTGGGGGGGGATGGGGGGGAGAGGGGGGGAGGCGGCGTGGACTTCGGAAATGAAAAGGGATGGTTTGCCTTTCTTTGTTGTAATAGTTTTTTTTTTTTTTAACATATTGTGGCCACTAGACCCTTCTCAGGTACACAATTCACAAATATCTTCTCCCGTTTTGCAGGTTGGCTTTTTTTTTTTTTTTTTACTTTTTTGAGCATGTCCTTTGAAGCCCAAGAATTTTTGCTTTTGAAGAAATCCAATTTATTATTTTTCTTTTGTCATTCATGATTTGGTGGTATCATAGCTAAGAAATTATGAAGATTTACCTCTATGTTTCCTTCTAAGAGTTTTCCAGTTTGGCCTTTTACATTTACATCTTTGATCCGTTTTGAGTTTATTTTTTTGCTAATGGTGTGAGCTAAGATCCAACTTCATTCTTTTGCATGTGGATATCCAGTTGTTCCAACATCATTTGTTAAAAAAAAAAAAAAAAAGACTGTTGTGGCCCCTATTGGATGGTCTTGGTAGAATTGCTTTTTTTTATTTTTTATTTTTTAATGTTTCATTATTTTTGAGACAGAGACAGTGCCTGAGTGGGGGAGGGGATTTACTTTTGTGTATGCATATTCTGTTGCAACCTTGCCAAGCTTGTTTATTAGCTCTAATTTGTGTGTGTGTGTGTGTGTGTGTGTGTGTGTATCTGTAGGATTTTCTTTATATAAGATAATGGCATCTGAGAATATAGATATTTCCTCTTCTTTCCTTCTTTCCTTTAAATCTGGTTGCTTTTGATTTCTTTTGCTGGACTAATCTCTTGACTGGAATTTCCAATGAAATGTGAAATAGATGTGCTAAGAGTGGACATCCTTAGCTGGTTTCTGATCTTAGGCGGAAGGTTTTCAGTCTTTCACCATTAATCACCATTTTAACTGTGGGTTTTTCTGGATACTTTTTATAAGGTTGAGGAAGTTTCCTATTCCCTGCCACCACCACCACCACCACCCACCCTTTACCTCTGAGGGAGAATGGCCTGGAATAGTACCTAAGACATTTTCTTGCTTTTGTCCCTTTAAAGTGTTTTCAACAATCTATTTTCATGATGGGTATCAATAAGCTTTACAATCCCTGTGGATTCCAGACTGCAGAGTCTGGCTTCTTACTCTCCACCGCAGGCTCCAATGTGAGTTCTGAAATATTTTGTGGCATTAAAATAACTTTTATTTTTTATTTTATTTTATTTTTTTATTTGAGAGAGAGAGAATCTCAAGCAGACTCCACACTCAGCTCAAAGTCTGATGCGGGGCTCGATCCCACAACACTGGGATCAGGACCTGAGCTGAAATCAAGGGTCAGATGCCCAACTGACTAAGCCACCTAGCCACCCCTAAAATGACTTTTGAAAAAGAATATTTGGTCACTGGGCAGGGCTGGGACTATGGTGAGGCAAGTGAGGCCCTTGCCAAAGATGCAAAATTGAGGGAGGCAATAAAAATTTGATGATTGAGATAATATTTTTAATGAGATATTTAAAAAAACCAAATGGGCAAACTTCAGCCCTTTAGCTGGTCGTGTTCTTTCTATAAGTAAAGGAACTAGAATGAAGCGAGTGGGGCAAGATGGCACGCACAGGGTCTGATCTGGTTTGTGCTGTTGGTATTTTATTCATCAGGGATTGTTCTTGCATTGATTGAAAATTTTTTTTTCATTTTTAATGTTTATTTATTTTTGTGAGAGAGAGAGAGAGTGAGTGGGAGAGGGGCAGAGAGAGAGAGAAATCACAGAATCCGAGGCAGGCTCCAGGGTCTGACCTGTCAGCACAGAGCCCAATGTGGGGCTTGAACCCACGAAACATGTGATCATGACCTGAGCTGAAGTCGGACGCTTAACCAACGGAGCCACCCAGGTGCCCCTAAAAATTTTTTTAAAGGTTTTATTTTTAAGTAGTCTCTACACCCAATGTGGGGCTTGAACTCAAAACCCCGAGACCTAGAGTCGAATGCTTTACCAATTGAGCCAGCCAGGCGTCCCACGTTGATTTTTATTTTTAAAACTATTGTGTTAAATCCTGAGGGTTTTTTTTTGTTTGGAGCGGCCTGAAAATTATGCCTCCTTTGCCTTACCCTAAGCTCTGCCCTGTCACCAGGAGCCTGAATGGGGGGAAGTCCCAGAGCCAAGGAGAATCTATAGCACTGAGGTCAGACCTAATGCTTCCTATGCTTTTTTTGCTGTTGATTTCACTGTCTTATACTCTTAAACGCTGGTTCCCCAGATCCATATTTATACCATTTCGGACAGACGAGAGTACAGGTTTTGACTTTTTCAAGGGGAACAGGCAAAACTGGTTAGTCATGAAAGACCCTTCCAGTTTAAAGCCAAAAACAAAAAATACATCGTAAGGGAGCAAATACATGCGGCTTCAATGAGTTGATGAGAAATCCATACTTTTCCAGTAAATTTCCCCATGATTTTATTAAAGTGAAAATATTACTTTTAACAATGCATACTTGTCTTTGGATAGCTGCGTATGTACATGAGAAAGGCAATTTGGGGTGGAGGCGCCTGGGTGGCTCAGTCAGTTAAGCGTCTGACTTCCGCTCAGGTCATGATCTCACAGTTCGTGGGTTTGAGCCCCGCATCGGGCTCTGTGCTGACAGCTCAGAGCCTGGAGCCTGCTTCGGATTCTGTGTCTCCCTCTCTCTCTGCACCTCCACCCCACTTATGCTCTGTTTCTCTCTCTCTCTCTCTCTCAAAAATAAACAAACGTTAAAAAAAATTTTTAATTGAAAAAAAAAAGAGTCACATGCTCTACCTACTAAGCCAGCCGGGCTCCCCATATTTTTGCCTTTTATTTCTAAGAAAACACTATAATACCTTCTGAAAATGTTTACTAGGGACAAGAACAAACATAAATTTGTATAGCCTTTTCCTATTTTAGCACATCTTATTACAATGGAAGTAATAATCTTGAATTCAATATAAATGAGAGGGATAATATATACTTCTATATAATATGTAAATGACATAGTAAGATAAAATTTCTTTTCTTTTTTTAATTTCTTTATTTCGAGAGAGAGTAAGTGCAAGCAGGAGAGGGACAGAGAGAGAGGGAGTGAGAGAATCAGTAGCAGTTTCCGTCTGCTCAGAGTCCCATGTGGGGCTCGATCTCATGAACCGAACCGTGAGCTCATGACTTGAGTCGAAATCAAGAGTCCCCAGCTTAACTGACTGAGCCACTCAGATGCCCCCAAATTGGGTTTTTTTGTTATGTTTATTTTTGAGAGAGACAGAGCGCGAGCAGGGGAGGGGCAGGGAGAGAGGGAGACACAGAATCCGAAGCAGGCTCCAGGCTCTGAGCTCTCAGCAGAGCCCGAAGCGGGGTTCAAACTCAGGAATCACGAGATCATTACCTAAGTGGAAGTTAGAAGCTTAACTGGCTGAGCCACCCAGGCACCGCTGTCTTTTCTCCTTTTCTTTTTACGGGCCCACCCTACTCTGGTATGACCTCGTTTTACATTGGCTATGATTATATCTGCTTACATCCTATTTAAAATAAGGTTGCATTCCCAGATACCAGGGGTTAAGACTTCTATATATCTTTTGGGGGGATGCAATTTAACCCTCAACACCTTCCTACCTGTCTTTTATTTCAAAGCCATTCAGCATTGAACATAGTGGGTAAAAAGGTACGAAGTAGTTGTTTAAAATTACAGTGATTATTACTGTAAAGCTGTTGCCTGTGAGGTGTGGACCTGCAGGAACAGCACTTCTATATGGTTTGCCAAGAGGATGCATGCAGTATTGTGTCAGGCTAATGTTCCTTTTACCTGGTGGACTTAGTAACCCAAACAAATATCCATAGCACTAGCTAGTGTTATAACTGGAGCCATGTATTCTTGTTTGCACTAGGAAAAAGGGATATAAGGGCAAGGTGAGGCCCACGTTGAGGAAAGGCTATGCTTATTTATTTACTTCTGCAGATGGGCTCCAACATCTAAGAAAACTTGCATTTCTATTGTTGGCAAGGTGGGCTGGCCAAGAGCTGCTATTTTTTCCCCTCTCACCAGAAATCCCTGTTTTCTCTCAAACCCCAGCAGAATCATAATCAGTACTTGTGTTTTTTAATGAGCACCTGCCAACGGCCACACGCTATCCCAGGGATATATGGTGCACATTACTTCTAATTCTTAACACAACCTTTAAGCAGATAGTCATACAAGTGCAACCCTTAGAATTAGCCCTGATAGTGAAAGGCAGGCAATAGCACCTGTTCGACAGTGTGGTCCAAAGGAGGAGGACATATGTCAGTGATGGATGCTCTGTAGCAAGCCAAATTGTCCCAATGTTAGAGATACAATCAGAAGATGTAAGAGCTAGAAGCACTTTGCTTCAGAATGACCTCTGGGGACATCTTGAGTCTGGGCATCAGGGTTGCATCCCCAGTAGGGTAAATTTGTTAGTATCTCTTAAATATCACAAGGGATATACCATTCAGGTCTCTTTTCAGAGATATGAGCATAGATCTAAGATGGATCAGTACAAAGGAAATGTTATTATTGTGGCATCCTAAGAAGCTGTCTAGTACCATATCCTTATGTTAGGGCAAAACCATACCCAAATCAAAGCCCTAAGACCAGAGAACTCTAATTCTAATTTGGTAGATGGACAAGTGATAGAGGAAGATAGTGTCAAGAAAACAGAAACTTTGGAAACTTTCCTTGTTTCTAGATTGCAGAGATCACAAACCAGTAACTCAGGATTTGAATACAACCCACAGATATTCTTTGTTTTGCCCACATAGGATTTTTTAAATTTTAATTTCAGTTGCTGTCATGCAAAAACAAATCAGAGAATTTTATATAAAATCCCATATTTCTAGCTCATTTTTGAGAAATGTTTGAGTCCACATCTCAAAATGACTCAGTTGCAGCTGCTCCCATTTAGAAAGCAGGCTTTTCCTGATCTGCCATGGTCCCCTCAAGTGTTAATGCTGGGTCACTCTTTGATGTTGTCTTCTTGCTCCCTGTAACCTTTGAGTTTGTGACCATTGCTCTAGATCTTCAGCCAGGATAGATTTAGAATCAGGCCACATTCAATTCTCTACTAAATTAAGATAAAGTAAGACAAAGCACCATGAAAATTGAGAGCTCAGTTCTCTTGGAGGTGATGGAAATACTCTAAAATTGATTTTGGTGATAGCTGCACAACCTTATGGATATAGTTTTAAAGACATTAAATTGTATACATTAAATGGCTGAATTATATGGCATCACTTATAGCTCAATAAAGCTCTTAAAAATATAAACCAGACAAGAGTTAGGGAGGAAAACACATGATGAATTAACTTCTCAATTCTAGTGTTTGTTGTCAAACTCTTAGAATGTCCCTAATATTGCAATATCAGGGTGGCAGCAGACTTCAGTGGCTAAAATAATGAAAAATAAAGATTCAAAATAGCACATGCTTCATGGGGTTGTTAAGAGGACCAAAAGAGGTAATCCCTTCAAAGCTTATATTACTCTGCCTGGTACATGGTAAACAATAAATAAATACCAAGGGTTATTTGCAGGTATGGCACAGAAGACACTTACCAACACTTAACCTAACAACACTGAAACAGTACACCTAGCCAGTGTGCTAAACCATGGAGCAGCTCTTCCTGGAGCCTCTACAAATGTCTAGTTGGTTCTAGATGGCTACAGATTCTCAGCCAAAACTCTAGGAGCTTCATAGGCTTTTAAGTGATAAAGGAAAATAGCATACAAATACTAAAGTGTCTAGGGAAGTGGGGTCAAACTTTTCATGCCTTATTCAAACAATGTGATGTAGTAGAGTCTCCACAATGCTGAGAGTAAGGAGACCTGAATTCTAATTTTACTTCCACTCCAAATTTAATTCCATTTAAAGAATACTAAATTTTCCATTTAAAGAATACTGAATTGAATTCCGTTTAAAGAATACTAAATTTCTTCATATATTGGAGGACAGTGGTATTTACCCTGCTTACTTTTCCACGTAAACCATGTTAAAAAAATGAAGCTACTTGGAAGGATACAAAATTACATATAGTATAAGTCATGTTTATTTAAGTATATAAATCGGTGATCCCTATCAAGTGACAAAGCTTACTCCCACAGAAAGGCTAATGGGGCTGAGATTCTTGTAATAAGAGAGGGCCTTGGAGATGGTTTTATAGTTTTAGACCCATTGTCTTTGTAAAGATTCACCAGAGGATGGTGAAACTCTTGGCAATCAGAACAGATGCAGCCTGGGCCACCATATGCCATAAAAGAAAAAAGAACTTCTGGCAAAGGAAAATCATCAAACCAATGTCTTCGCCCTATTACAGAATTGAAAATGTCAACTTCCCTAGATTACAGGGTATGGCTCCAAAGCAGAGAAAATTACATTCACCCCCCAGAAATGGGAAATTTCTTCTCTGGGAAGAGCTAAGCTGTCATTAGGAACGTAGGTAGGTGGTTGTGACTTTTTTTCTTCTAAAGTTCTTTATGAATCTCCATAAAATTCTAAGAAAGATTTAGAAATTGATTAACCCTCTTATATCTCCCCCAAACACACAGAGATGTCCAGATAACTTCAGATACTTCATCCAGTGGATATGGGATAGGCAGGGGCATTTCCCCAATGAAGCAGTTGTAGTAGCCTTGTTGAACCAAAGGCAAGATTCTTATTCAGGCTTGAGGGACTAGCTGACCTCTAATGCCCCCCTTCCTGCAAATTCTTTCAGTTGGAAGTGGTGGACTCAGGAAGCAGCCTCCAGTAGCCTCTTCTAACTCAATTTGTTGTCAAGAGATATTTTAATATGAAAGAGTCGAAAGAGGGAATGGAGAAGGGGGTATAAGGTGGAAGTATCCATGGGACTTGACAGGAAGGGGGGAATATCCTGCCAATAGGGAAATAAGTATGTCAGGCAGTGTTGCAAAGTGGTTAAGAGCATAGGCTATGGCATCAGAAACACATGATTTATGCTCTGGCTCTGCTACTTATATTCTGATCTAAATATAAAATGGGATGAAAACAATACGGGTCATGTGCAGCCCTTATGAGATTGCACACTTACCTGGCACATAGGAAATGCTAAAATTAAAAGTAGTTTTTATTATGTGCTCTTCAGCATGGCGTTCAAAGCCCTTCCCAATTTAACCCACATCTATATTTCTAGCTTCATTCCCCCTCACTCTCTGCCACATACCTTATGCCTGACCACACAGGACCAAAAGAGTATTCAGCAGTCCCAGATTTCATACTACATGTCCATATTTTCCCTTCTTTGCTTATGCTAATTTTTTATACCTAGTATGCCCTTTCCCTCTTTTCTTCCCTGTTAAAAATATTACTTTCCCAGCAGGGCCCAGTGTTCCACCACTTTTGTGAAGCTTTCTCCTTCCTTTAATATAGGCAGAATTAAAGTTTCCTTTTCCATATTTCCATTACATTTTTTATTTCTCTGGGTTAAGTGCCAGGCTAGCATTTTCAACAACTGTACATGTTTTAGTAATCCCTATGACTTTGTGAAAACAAAGGCTTTATTATATGTATTGTTACATCACCAGCATAGTAACTGGCACATAGTAGGTAGTCATTGCATTTCATTGACTAGAACTGAGTTTTAATCAAGGGTCTTATGAACACTTATTCCGTCTATTTCATAATATGTTGCCATGAGGTAAAAGTGTACACACATATATGAAAGCACTAAAATAATGTAAAGTATTATACAAATGGGAGGAATTGATTTCCCAGAATTCAAACTGGAGAGTTCAAATAAAGAGAATTCTTCTCTAGTCCTATCAAAAGTTAATTAGTATATATATTAGTATGTGTAATTATATATAGTATATATAATTAGTATATATATTAGTATATATAATATATATAGTATATATAATTAGTATATATTATATATATTAGTATATATATTAGTATATATAATTAGTATATATATATATTCTTTAGTGTTTGAGAATTTATGGATGACATAACTATAGTTTTGTTTCTTATGTAACTGGGTAGATAGTTTTATTAGACCAAGATACCACAATCCCCAACCACTCTGGAGAAATGGATCTTTGATGTTTAAAAAAAAGAGTGGGAAAATTAGCAACCTAACTACCATCAGCATCCACAGTAAAGGCTGACATGATGCCTTGAATGACACAAAGGTAATCCTTCTGGAGCACGTACTGTAATTCCTGTCTGTAATATACATATTTGATGATGTTCTTCAGCTAGGAATTTGCTTCCATATACTCTTTCATTCTTTGTTAATGAGTCTGATCTTGTCTTTGATTCCATTACCTCTCTGAGTTCAGGGACCTGGTCTTCTATTTATATGTTATCCATAATAGTACTTAGCATAGTTGCTGGAAGCATTGAGAATTCTTGTAAGTAGTGGTTGAATTTAACTGAGTTTAGGGAAATACATAAAGAAACTAGTGCATAGAATAAATAAATTGAAAGACAGTTTTAGACACAACAAATACATTAAATACATAGGTGGATCAATCTCAGAACCAATTTTATCAAATGCAGTAATAATATAAAAATTTTATTACTAGAAGCATTTTTATAATGCTTTGTAATTTATGAAGTGCTCTCATAAACTCTTTCTCTCAAAATAGCAAATCTGAGTAGACATAGATACGCTGGTGTTTACCTGTCAAATAAATAATTAGAGTGAAACATATTATTCTTAGGGGATGGAATAGCAAAAAAGTAACACTTAGAGAGCAACTACTATAAGATAAGCATAATTGTAAGTGCTTTCCATGTATTCTCTTATTTAATCCCCTCAATAACCTGTGGATGAAGTGTGGTCATTATTTCCACTTTATAGATGAAAAAACTGAGGCTTAGATGAATTCATTTGCCCAAAATCACACAGCTAGTAATTGATGGAAGGTGCGTCTTCACCAAAAAGACTGGTTCAATGAACCTGCAAGAAAGTTCTACCATTAGAGGAACTAGATAGAGCTATTTGAAAAGACTCTTACCTAGAAAACCATTTGTGAAGGGAAAAACATTACCAACTCACAATGGAGTAAACGGAATAGTGATGTCTTGGCTAACAAAAACTAATCCAAAGTGTAAATGACATATCGGATCCAAAGCAATAGCCTCACACTCTGAAAGTATTTTTTCCATATAAACATGATAGGCAGAGAGAGGATGGGTCTTTGTGTGGAACTTAAGAGGAGAATTTTATAGAAAAACATGGGTCCCCTTAAACAAGAATTTTTAAAAAGACCAAAATAAGAAGTCAAAACACAATATGTAAAATAAGTAGGTGTTCAGTATGGGATTGATAAAGCACAAATTTTTATGTTTGTTGTGATGACAGCTTCTCTTAGAGGTAAAGGGGCCATTTTAAGGTGATAGCCCTGAACTCTTTCTTAAAGAATCCCTTTTTTTCAGTTCATCCTGACTGTCTGAACCATCAGAAGGGTTGGCTGTTCTGTAAAACTGCTTTTTTGGATGATCTTTTTGCATGGGCTCATGCTCCTTCAAAAACTGCAAATGCTTGGCACGGATGTTGCCCCTCCCATTCCTGTGCCCATGGCAGACATTACAAATAAATCACAGCACTCTTTCTCATCTGGAATTAACCTCAGAATCATTCTTGATACAGCACTGCAGCTGGAAACTACCAATCAATTGGATTTGGCATGTGAAATGAAACCTTTTTGTCATCTATACCCTGGAGTATATAAATTATTTGCAATCTGAGATATAGCTGACATCAAAGACAGCAAACACTAATGAGTATGTCTTTACTAACCCAGTGTTACTAGGCAATGGAGGCTTCTTTCCCTGGTTTTATCTTCCTTCCACTGCTGCTCTAGTCATCCCTGACCCACTAGGACACATTTTTTTTAATAACAGAAATAAATTTGCTAGGCATCAAGTACCTTTAGGAGGACTTTAATGATCAAGATCAATCCTGCTACTTGTTCATCCCAACCCTGAAAAGCTTAGGAATATGATGTTGAATACAAACTCCTAAGAGCTTAGAGTCTGCTTGTATAATGCTCATTTAGTTTTAGTTTTTTCCCATATAGAGTGAGCTGTGATGTAGTTAAAAGCATTGAATTATGAATAAGATGACCTGGCATCTAGTCCTGCCTCTGCATCTTTAGTTATGGTTTTCCTCTCTGAGTCTCAGTTTCCCCATCTGTAAAATGGAAATTGTAATACCTGCCTTATCTATCATCAAATGGCTTATTGTGAATGTGTTAAATCATTCATATCCTTTTTTTGATTATTTCATTTTATGTCACTATTCCTCAAGTATTTTGCCTCACATTGTTAGGTAGGATTGGATTTGACTCAAAAGAATACTTGAAAAAATACTTAGACTGGGTGGTAATAATTTTTAAAAAATGTTTTTGTCTTATTGTGTTTCATTTGTTGTTATGTATGTGTGTGCAGGTTCTCTTACTTATTCACTAAAACCCTACATTTTCATAAGTGACAGGAGAATGGATTGACTTGCTTCTCAGCCATGTGCCTGGCTTGGTCAGAACTTGGTCAATGGATGTAAATCACAGGCTTATATAAACAAAGCAGTTTAGTGACTGGCCCAAGTCCTTAGCTCAAATGTGTTCAATCTTTGACATAAAAGGAAGCAGAGATTCTTAGAATTTACTGGTCAACACCACCTCCCAACAGTGCCTTGATTATCTAGCCCAGTTTCTTCTTTTTTTTTAATTTTTAAATATTTATTTATTCTTGAGAGGGAGAGAGCGAGCAGGGGATGGGGAGAAAAAGAGGGGAGACACAGAATTTGAAGCAGTCTCTGAGCTGTCAGCACAGAGCCTAATGCAGGTCTCAAACCCACAAACCGTGAGATCATGACCTGAGCTGAAGTCAGACACTTAATCTGAGCCATCCAGGTGCCCCTAGCCCAGTTATTTTCAACTGTAGTTTTCAGTTTCCTAGTTTTGCACAGGGATGCCTCAGGGGCTTCTTTATATGTTTTTAAAAAAGTATCTTGCTATGAATGAACAAATGCAAATTTGGAAAAATATAGTACATTGCTAACCTTCTGTGCTTTCAGATCCCTATTTGATTCAGACTAGTATAGTCATTAACTGGCATCCTACCCAGGCTTTGGGGCTGTGGTTATCTAATATTCCTGATATCTAATATCTTAAAACCCAGAACTATGACTTGACTTACTTGGCTTTGACTTTCCCATCTTTTCTCTCTTTGCCCAGGTTCCTTTTTCAAATCTTTTTTTTTTAATTTTTTTTTTAAACTTTATAGTTTATTGTCAGGTTGGTTTCCATATAACACCCAGTGCTCTTCCCCACAAGTGACCTCCACCAAGACCATCACCCCCCTTTACCTTTTC
>JAQQST010001668.1:0-12011 GCA_028646485.1 Cryptoprocta ferox | reverse complement strand
CTTGAATACTGAAAACAAACTGAGGGGGGAAGGGGAAGGGGGAAAGGTAAAGGGGGTGTTGGTCTTGGTGGAGGTCACTTGTGGGGAAGAGCACTGGGTGTTATATGGAAACCAACCTGACAATAAACTATAAAGTTAAGAAAAATGTATTTGAACCTACATGACCATCAAATTAATATTGGTTACTACTTACATAGGATATTGTATATGAACATCATGGTAATCACAAACCAAAAACCTATGATAGATAAACAAAAAATAAAAAGAAAGCCAAACATAACACTATTGAAACTCATCAATCACAAAGAAAAGGAGCAAAAGAAGAAGAAAGGAAACTTAAGAACTACACAAACGACCAGAAAACAATTAACAAAATGACAATAAGTACATGCGAATCAATAATTACTTAAAATGTAAATGGCTTTAGAGTACCTGGGTGGCTCAGTTGGTTAAGCTTCGAACTTCGGGTCAGGTCATGATCTCAAAAATAAAGTAAAATACTAAAAAAAATTAAATGGCCTTAATGCTCCATTCAAAAGACATAGGATAACTGAATGGATTAGAAAACAAGACCCATGTATATGCTGCCTACAAGAGGCTCACCTCAGACCTAAAGACACATACAGACTGAAAGTGAAAGGATGAGAAAACATTCACCATGAAAATGGAAGTTTAAAAAAAAGCCAGGCTTGCAATACTTATGTTAAACAAAATCAACTTTAAAACAAAGACTATAACAAGAGACAAAGAAGGATACTACCTAATAATAAAGGGATCAATCCAACAAAAGGATAGAATAATTGTAAATATCTATGCACCTAATACTGGAGCATCTAAATATATAAAGCAAATATTAACAGACATAAAGAAAGAAATTTATGGTAATGCAATAATAGTAGGGGACTTTAACAATCCATTTACATCAATGCATAGGTCATTAAGGCAGAAAATTAATAAGGAAACAATATATTTGAAGGACACATTGGACTAGATTGACATAACATAGAGTATTCCATCAAAAAACAACAGAATACACATTCTTTAAAGTACATAGGGCACATGCTCCAGAATAGATCACATATTAGATCACAAAAGAAGCCCCAACAAATTTAAGAAAATTGAAATCATACCATGCATCGTTTCTTATTACAATAGTATGAAACTACAAATAAATCACAAGAAACAAAACCTGGAAAAAATGCAAACATATGGAGACTAAACAACAGATACAAAACCAATGAGATAACAAAACAATCAAAAAGAAATTTAAAAAAATACATGGATACAAATGAAAATGAAAACACCAATGTACAGTTAAAGCAGTTCTAAAAGGGAAGTATATAGCAGTATAGGTCTACCTCAAGAAGTAAGAGAAATCTCAAATAATCCATCTAGCGATACCCTAGAGGAACTAGAAAAAGCAGAACAAACAATCCCAAGGTGAGTAGAAGAAAGGAAATAATAAAGATCAGAGCAGAAATAAAATGACATAAAGACTTAAAAAAAAACAGAAAAAAAAATCAATGAAGCCAAGAGTGGATTATTTGAAAATCTAAACAAAATTGACAAACTATTAGCCAGACTCATCAAGAAAAAAGAAAAATGACCCAAATAAACAAAATCAGAAACAACAGAGGAGTAGTAACAACTGACACCACAGAAAAACAAAGAATTAGAAGACAATACTGTGAACTTTTAAATACCAATAAGTTGGACAACCTTGAAGAAACGGATAATTTCTTAGAAACATACAATCTCAGGGCACCTGGGTGGTTCTGTCGGTTAAGTGGCTGACTCTTGACCTCAGCTCAGGTAATGATCTCATGATTTGTGGGATTGAGTACTGCATTAAGCTCAGTGCAGTGCAGAGCCTGCTTGGGATTCTCTCTCTCTGCTCCACCCCTACTCTCAAAACAAATAAACTTTAAAAAAGTAATATACAATTTCCCAAAACTGAACAAGGAAGAAATAGAAAATCTAACAGACTGATTATAAGTAACATAATTGAATCAGTAATTTTTAACTTCCAAAAAATAAAAGACCAGGATGAGATAGACTCACAGGTGAATTCTACCAAATATTTAAAGCAGAGCTAACACCTATTCTCCTCAAACTATACCAAAAAATAGAAGAGGAAGGAAAGCTTCCAAATACATTCTAAGAGGCCAACATTACTCTGATACTAAAACCAGAAAAAGACATCGCAAAAAAAAAGAAAGAAAAGAAAAAAAACTACAGGCCAGTATCCCTAATGAACATAGATGCAAAAATCCTCAATAAAATATTAGCAAACCACATACAATACATTAAAAAAGATCATTCACCACAATCAGGGGGGATTTATTCCAGAAAGGCAAGGATGGTTCAGTATTTGAAAATAAATCAATGTGGTACACCACATCAACAAAACCAACGACAAAAATTACATGATTATCTCAATAGAATGCAGAAAAACCACTTGACAAAATACAGCATCTGTTAATGATAAAAACTCTCAATAAAATGAGATTAGAAGGAACAGACTTCAACATAATAAAGGCCATATATGAAAACCCCACAGCTTAACATCATACTCAACAGTGAAAAACTGTAAGCCTTCCCTATAAGATCAGGAATAAGATGAGGATATTCACTCTCACCACTTTTATTCAACATAGTACTAGAAGACCTAGTCACAGCAGTAATACAAGAAAAATAAATGAGAGGCATCCACGTTGGTAAAGAGAAAGTTAAACTGTCACTATTTGCAGACTACATGATACTATATGTAGAAAATCCTACAGACTCCACCAAAAAACTACTAGAAATGATAAATAAATTCAGTAAATTTGTAGGATTAATGCCAAGAAATTGGTAATATTTCTATACACTAATAACAAAGTAGCAGAAAGAGAAATTAATAAAACAATCCCATTTACAACTGCACCCAAAAGAATAAGATACCTGGGAATATACCTAACCAAAGAAGTGAAAGACCTGTCTCCTGAAAACTATAAAATAATGATTAAAGAAATTGAAGATGACATAACAAATGGAAATATATTCCATGCTCATGGATTGGAAGAATTAATATTGTTAAAATGTCCATATTACCTAAAGCAATCTACAGATTCAATCCAATCCCTATAAAAATACCAACAGCATTTTTCACAAAACTAGAACAAATATACTAAAATTTGTATGGAACCATAGAAGACTCTGAATAGCCAAAGCAACCCTGGGAAAGAACAAAGCTGGAGATATCACAATCCCAGATTTCAAGATATACTACAAAGGTGTAGTAATCTAAACAGCATAGTACTGGTACAAAAATAGACACATAAATCAATGAAACAGGATAGAGAGATCAGAAATAAACTCACACTGATATGATCAATCTATGACAAAGTAGGCAAGAATATGAAATGGGAAAAAAAGTCTCTTCAATAAATGATACTGACAAAGCTGGACAGCTACACTTAAAGAATGAAATTGGATGACTTTCTAACACCATACACAAAAATAAACTCAAAATGGATTAAAAACCTAAATGTGAGACCTGCAACCATACAATTCCTAGAAAAGATCACAGGCAGCAATATCTCTAACATTGACCATAGCATCATTTTTCTAGATATGTCTCCCAAAGCAATGGAAACAAAAGCAAATTTAAATTATCGGTACTCCATAAAAATAAAAAGCTTTTGCATAGCAAAGGAAATCACCAACAAAACAAAAAGATAAACTACTGAATGGGGTTAATATCCAATATATATAAAATGTATAAAGAACTTATACAACTCAATACGAAAAATATAATCAAATTTAAAAATGGGCAGAAGACCTGAATAGACAGTTTTCCAGAGAAGACATACAGATGACCAACAGACACATGAAAAGATACTCAATATTACTAATCATCAGGGAAATGCAAATCAAAACCATAAGATATCACCTTACAGGTGTCAGATCATCTAGGATTAAAAAGACAGGAAATAACAAATGTTGCAAGAATGTGGAGAAAAAGGATCCCTCATGCATCGTTGGTGGAAATGTAAATTGGTGCGGCCACTGTGAAAAACGGTATGGAAGTTCCTCGAATAATTAAAAATAGAACTACCCTACAATCTACCAATCCCATTGCTGGGTATTTACCCAAAGAATACAAAAACACTAATTCAAAGGGATACATGCAACCCTATGTTTAAGCAGCATTGTTTACAATGACCACATTATGGAAGTAGCCCCAGCGTCCATCAATTGATGGATCAATTGCTGCGTGGATAAAGAATATGTGATATATATAATATAATAAAATATAATATAATATAATATAACATATAGTTCAGCCATAAAAAAGAATGAAATGTTGCCACTTGCAATGACATGGATAGAACTAGAGAGTATAATGCTAAGCAAAATAAGTCAATCAGACAGAGACAAAAATACCCTGTGGTTTCACTCATACATGGAATTTAAGAAACAAAACAAATGAGCAAAGGAAAGAGAGAGAGAGAGAGATCTCTACTACCTCTTTCTTATAAGGACAGTTGTGATTGAATTTAAGGCCCATCTGGATAACCCAGGATAATCTTCCCATCTCAAAATCATTAACCTAATCATATCTCAAAGTCATTTTTCCCAAATAAGGTAATATTTTCTAGCTCCAGGAATTAGAACCTGCATCTTTTGAGGTCTTTATTCAGCCTGCTACAGGTCCCGATTCATGCCCCTGCTCTGGTCCAACCCACTGGGCTCACCTCTGTCTTCCCCTGATATTTTCTCTTGGAAAGTTCCTGCAGATAATAAATAATAATTGTGTGCCTAATAAATCCACACAATCAAAGTCTTGGCTTTATAGTTGAAAAATTATTCTTGACATTTATATATCTATCCAATCTGGGTGCTTAGAGTACGTGACACTGGCTTTGTAGGGAAAGAGTGAGTTCTACAGCTGTCAGTCACTGACAGGCCTACATAAGAATAGGCTTAGGTTTTTCATATGCTTCATAGTGGCACACTTGCAAGTCAAATAAGCTTTTTCTTATATACAGATCATGTCACATGACATAATCTCAATGTCATATCATGCCATTATTGATGTAATTTATGCAGGAGTGAGAATGGAGAGGAAGAAAGCTCATGAAAGGGACAGAGTCAAATCCTCCCATCTTCACCTCTGTGTATAATATTCTGTCTATGGTTTTCATAGGTACACACCGAATGATAACAACATTTACCTTTGAGGAGATGAGTGAGGTTCAGGAAGAGGTCAAAGAGATTTTTTGCTTTTTATTCAATTTTATCATTCAAAATGAATGATAAACATTGAATAAATGTTTTGTTTGTCTAAGTTAAAAAAAGATAAATATATATGACTTACCATTCAAGAGGAAAAAAAAGACATCAAACAATACTTATAGAATGATCCCATTTAGGGGCACCTGGGTGGCTCAGTCAATTAAGCATCTGACTTTGGATCAGGTCACAGTTTCTGAGTTCAAGCCCCATGTCAGGTTTGTGCTAACAGCTTGGAGTCTGGAGCCTGCTTCAGATTCTCTGTCCCTGTATCTCTCTGCCACTCCCTTGTTCTCTCTCTCTCTCTCAAAAAGAAATTAGCATTAAAAATTTTTTAAAAGAATGATCCCATTTAAATAAAATAAAACCAAATTATATATACGTATACGTTTATACGTATTAATGTTAAGGGGATAGGCAGAGTTCTGGAAGAATGCTCACTGAGAGACTGACAGTACTCACCTCTTCTGGAGGGAAGGGAACAGAAGTGGGAGTGTGACTTTTAGTATTTCTTCAGTATACTCTTGTTTTAATTCTTTAACATGAAAATATAGTCAGGGAGTACGGTGGTCAATTTTATGTGTCAACCTAACTAAGCTATTCTACCCCGTTGCTTGGTCAAATATCTATGTAAATGTTGCTGTGAATATATTTTTAGATGTGAGTAACATTTAAATTAGTAGACTTTGAATAAAGTAGATTACTCTCAATAATCTGAGTGGACCACATCCAAACACTTGAAAACCTTAAGAGAAAAGACTTGAGGTCCCTCAAAGACAAAGAAAATTTTCTCCAAACTGCCTTCAGACTTGAACTGCAACATTCACTCTTTCCTAGGTCTCCAGCCTGCCTGCCTGCTTTGAAGATTTCAGACTGACCAGCTCCCACCCCACAATTATATAAGCCAATTTCTTCTTTTCTCTACCTATCTATCTATCTATCATCTATCTATCTATCTATCATCTATCTATCTATCTAATCTATCATCTCTCTATGTAATCTATATATTCCCTATTGGTTCTGTTTCTCTAATACAGGAGCAATAGAGGTGAAAATATACAAAGAAAGACACTTCACCCAAGACTCTATCTGTTCAAAGACATGCTCTGGGGGCACCTGGGTGTGCCTGGGTGGCTCAGCCGGTTGAGTGTCTGAGTCTTGATTTTGACTCAGGTCATGATCCCAGGGTCATGGGATCAAGCCCCACAACAGGCTCCACACTGAGTGTGGAGCCTGCTTAACATTCTTTCTCTTTCTGCCACTCTCCCTCACTTGTGCTCGAAAATAAAATAAAATAAAATAAAATAAAATAAAATAAAATAAAATAAAATACAAACAAAAACAAAGACATGCTTTACTGCTGAAAAGGCTTAGCTTGGAATTCCAGCTTTACTACTTCTAACTGTGTCATTCAGCAATTAAGTTAAACTTATAAATTTTTGCTTCCCCATCCGTATAAACAAGGGAAATAATGGAAATGAAATAATCTTTTGCATTACTGTAAAAGTCAAATGATGTAGTGCCTGGTACATTGAACATTATCACAACTCAGCAAATGCCATTTATTGTTATTAACAATGTTTTTCATTTTATGCTAAGAAAACAGTGGGAAGCACTCAAACGGTTTTGAGCAGGGAAGTAACATAATCTGATCTGTCTTTAAAAAATAATTCTGGGGCACCTGGGTGGCTCAGTCGTTTAATCATCTGACTCTGGATTTCAGCTCAGGTCATGATCTCATGGTTTGTGTGTTCAAGCCCTGCATCAGGTTGGACGCTAATGGCGTGGAGCCTGCTTGGAATTCTCTCTCTCCCTCTTTCTGCCCCTTCCCTTCTTGCTCACTCACTCGCTCTCAAAATAAGTAAATAAATTTTAAGAAAAAAATAATTCTGGCTGCTATATGAGGAATGCATAAGAAGGAGGCAAAGTGGATGCAACATCAATTTAGAAGGCTATGGCACTAACATGGGAGTTATGGTCATAATTTGGATGAGGATGTTGGTAGAAGAAATGAGGATAAATGGTAAGATGGCATTTGGCCAACAAATGCTCCTGTAAAGAACAAGAAAATCCCATTAAAACATGACACATGTTTCCACCACAAAAAAGAAATTATAATTATGATATGATAGAGGTGTTAGCTAAGGCTAAAGTGATAACATATTGTAATATATAAATATATCAAATCAAAACTTGTAATATCTTAAACTTACACAATGTAATATGTCAATTATATCTCAATTAAAATGAAGTTTTAAAATTTGCAGTAATGTAGGATAGTGTCATGAGGGTGGATTAGAACTGAATATAAATGAAGAGGGTAAAGGAGGGGTCTGTACCTGAAGCTTACCTACATGGTGGATTCATGGGTTGTTCAGTTTTCTATTGGTCTTTAAAGTGTTGATATACATCATACGTGATATTTCTTATGCATATGTGCTATATTTAATAAAAATTGTTTATTTTTAATTGAAGCATAGTTGTACAGTATTATATTAGTTTTAGGTGTACATTTTGATTCAACAATTTTACACATTACATAATGCTTACCACAATAAGTATAATTACCATCTGCCACCATATGAAGTTATTACAATATTATTGACTATATTTACTATGCTGTGCCTTTGTATGCTGTGATTTATTCATTTTATAAGTAGAGGTTTGTACCTTTTAATCCCTTTTGAAACAATCTTTAGAAAGAAGAGCAAAGCTGGAGGTCTCACCATTCCAGATTTCAAACTATACTATAAAGCTATAGATAGTAATCATGACGACATGGTACTGGAACAAAAGTTGACACATAAATCAATGGAACAGAATAGAGAGTCCAGAAATAACCCCATGCTTATATTGTAAATTAATCTATGATGAAGGAGGCAAGAATATACAATAGGGAAAAGACAGTCTCTTCAACAAATGGTGCTGGAAAAACTGGACAGCTACATGCAGTAGAATGAAACTGAACAACTTTTTTACATCATACACAAATAAACTCAAAATGGATTAAAGATATGGGGTGCCTGGGTGGCTCAGCCGGTTAAGCTTCCAGCTTCAGCTCAGGTCATGATCTCATGGTTGGTGAGTTTGAGCCCTGCATTGGGCTCTGTGCTAACAGCTCAGAGCCTGGAGGCTGCTTTAGATTCTGTGTGTGTGTGTGTCTTTCTCTCTCTGTTCCTCCCCGACTTGTGTCTGTCTCTCTCTCAAAAATAAATAAACATTTTTTAAAAAGTTAAAAAATGGAAGTAGAGAAAACATGGCAGAGAAGTAGGGGGATCCGTACTTCTTGTCCGCATCTCTCAAACAAAGATGGGCTGAAGCCAAAGGACTCCGAACCCCAAGAGTCTGGGAGGAAAGAAGACGGAATCTACTAGGATGACTGCCTCAAGGGTGCATGATTGCGAACTGGGGAAGATAAAAATGGGCTGGGACACGAAGGCATGGAGGGGAGGGATCCTCTTCGCGGAGAGACAAAGGGAAGTGAAAGAGTAGCTGGGGAAACATAGGACTGTATCTGGACAAGAGAAAAACCTCAGCCCAGGACAGAGAGGGATCCTATCATACCATCTCTAACTGCAGGGCTTTCCTTAGACTGGTTGCCCCGATCTTGTGCTGGGGAACAAAAGAAGTTCCCTCCAGGTTAGGCAGTACTCCCAGGAGCGCAGTCAGCATTAGGAAGAACCTGTCACCTGCTCTGAAGTGCTGTGGCTTGTGGGATTACATTTCAGGCGGCATCATTAATGTGCACGGAGTGAGAACTTGTAACGCAGCTGGGTGTGGGGCATAGACAGCCCATCTTTGGCTGCGCTGTGGCACAGTGAGAATGGATCCAAAGGAGTGATTTGGGACACCTGGTTTGAGGAGAAGGGACTGGGAGGTCGCCATTTTTCTCCCCACAACCACCAAGGCAGGGCATCAGGGGTCGGTCCACTGGATCCACAGTAAAGGCAGGACCAGCCTACACAAAACCACTCCCATCTGCACTGGGTAGCTGCTTTTTTATGGGAGCCAGTACATGCTGTGTAAACAGATGGCCCCTTCCCCCAAGACCAAAGCTGCTGCACTGCCATATTAACTCTAGATCAATTCTTGCTATTCAGATATATTCTCCCTTTTCTCATTCTTATCGCTCCCCTCCTCTGGGCTGGTTATTCTCATTATAGGTTTGCTTAAACAGACATATTTAATCCATCCTCTTGATGCATGTTCTACACCTCCTTCTTTACCTTCCTTTCTCTCTCTCTCTCTGGAATAATCAGACTATATAGTTTCTCTGGGTAACATTATCTTTGTTTCTTTCTCCTCAACTCCTTCCCTATTCTCCTTTTTCTCTCTCTGGATTAAGCCTTTTAGTCTCTCTGCCTGGTCAATGTTCATTTTCTCTTTCTCTTCACCCCTGTCATTTCTCTCTTTGTATATGCTCTTCCAACAGCACTGCCTCCACTCTGCTCTTTATCTGGAGCTGAGATTTCTGGACTTATGCTTTTAGACTGTCCTTTTTTTTATTTCTTGTCAGTTTGCTTGATGGTTTGACTTGTTTGTGCATTTGCGTGTTCTCATTTCCTGTTTGTTAATCTGTCAGTTTTCCTTTCCAGGGTTTCTTCAAGGAACAAACCAAAGCACACATGGGGAAAAGTCCCAAATATCACTACGAGTAGGAAAATAAAATAAAGTCACAACAAGAGAGACCAAGGGACACCCTTCAAAAAACACTTCCTAAACAGCCAGGCCCTGGACAGTGTATGAGCCTCCATTAATATAGCAGTACTCGCAGGTGCAGACCACATAACAAGCCGTTAAAATGTACAAGAGACAGAAAGCTAGCCACAATGAAGAAACAGAAGAACTCTCCTCAAAAGTAATTTCAGGAAGAACTGAAGCTAAAAAATTGATCAAAATGGATATAAGCAACATAATTGAGCAAGCATTTATAAAAATAGTCATAAAATTAATCGTTGGGCTTGAAAAAGGCATGGAAGACATCAGAGACGCTATTGCTACAAAGATCATGGTTCTTAAAAATAGTTGTGATGAATTAAAAAATGCTATAAATGAGGTGCATAATAAAATGGAGGCAGCAACAGTGTTGATTGAAGAGGCAGAGAAGAGAATAGGTGAATTAGAAGATAAAATTATAGTAAAAGAGGAAGCCGAGAAAAAGAGAGATAAATTGATCCAGGAGCACGAAAGGAGAATTCAAAAAGTGAGTGATGCAATCAAATGGAGCAAAATCCATAGCATAGGAATTCCAGAAGAAGAAGAGATAGAGAAAGGTGCTGAAGGGGTACTTGAACAAATCATAGCTGAGAACTTCCCCAACCTAGGGAAGGAAACAGACATTGAAATACAAGAGGCACAGAGAACTCCCCTCAGACATAACGTGAATTGATCTTCTGCAGGACATATCATGGTGAAACTGGAAAAATATAAGGATGAAGAAGGTATTCTGAAAGATAGGGATAAAAGGGCCTTAACATACAAAGGTAGACACGTCAGTGTGGTAGCAAACCTATCTACTGAAACTTGGCAGGCCAGAAGGAAAGGCAGGATATCTTCAATGTGATGAACAGGAGAAATATGCAGCCAAGAATCCATTATCCAGCAAGCCTGTCATTCAGAATAGAAGAAGAGATAAAGGTTTTCCCAAACAAACAAAAATAGAAAGAATTCATCACCACTAAACCAGACCTACACGAAAACCTAAGAGTGACTCTATGAGGGAAATGTTGCAAGGAACACAAGGTACCAGAGACACCAAAACAAGCATGAACCCTACAGAGAACACAATGACTCTAAACACATATTTTTCAATAATAACACTGAATGTAAATGGACGAAATGCTCCAATCAAATGACATAGGGTAGCAGAATAGATTTAAAAAATCCATCTATTTATTGTCTACAAGAGACTCATTTTAGACCTGAAGACACTTTCAGATTGAAAGTAAGGAGATGGAGAAATATCTATCATGCGACTGGAAGTCAAAAGAAAGCTGGAGTAGCCATACTTATATCGGACAAACTGGACTTTAAAGTAAAGGCAGTAATAAGAGATGAAGAAGGACATTATATAATTACATAGTCTATCCATAAGGAAGCGCTAACAATTATAAATGTCTATGCAGGGAATTCGGGAGCACCCAAATATATAAAACAGTTAATCACAAACATAAGCAATCTTATTGATAAGAATGTGCTAATTGCAGGGGATTTTAATACTCCACTTACAGCAATGAATAGATCAACTAGACAAAAAATCACTAAAGAAACAATAGACCTGAATGGCACATTGGACCAGATGGACTTGACAGTTATATTTAGAACTCTACACCCCGAAGCTATGGAATTCACTTTCTTCTCGAGTGCACATGGTACATTCTCCAAGATAGACCACGTACTGGGTCATAAAGCAGCCCTCCATAAATACAAAAGAATTGAGATCATACCATGCACGCTTTCAGATCACAATGCTATGAAACTTGAAATCAACCACAGGAAAAAGTCTGGAAAACTTCCAAAATCATGGTAGTTAAAGAACAAGGTACTAAAGAACGAATGGGTCAACCAGGCAATTAGAGAAGAAATTAAAAAATATATGGAAACAAATGAAAATGAAAATACAACAATCCAAACTCCTTGGGATGCAGCAAAGGCAGTCCTAAGAAGAAAGTATATTGCAATCCAGGCCTATTTCAAGAAACTAGAAAAAGCGCAAATACAAAATCTAACAGCAC
>JAQQST010001667.1:0-12012 GCA_028646485.1 Cryptoprocta ferox | reverse complement strand
TGTGGTCTCGAGTGGAACAGAGCATGAGCCTGATCCCATGAGATACTGAACAGAACTCTCCAGTAGAACCATCCATGTGTGATGGTAGAAATGCTCTGTCCTCACTGCCCAATACTATGCCCACTCTGCACCTGTCACTACCTTACCTGAGCATTTAAAATGTCCTAGCTAAGAAACTGAATTTTACATTTTATTTAATATTAATGAATTTAAATGTAAATAGCTTCCTGTGGGTACTTACTAAAGCATTAGACACCATGGCTCTGGGGCATGAATTGCATCAGATTCAGTCCTGCCTTGGCATTGGTAGCTGTTTGTACATCCCATAAGTCTGTCCCTGGCTGTGAGCTGCCCCCACCATGTTCCCCAGACCGCCTGGCAACACGGCTCCTTTCAGCTGAGGGCAATTCTCTCAAGAAGGGAATGGCTGTGAACCTCGGAGCCCACAGTCGTAACAAATAGGGTTTGCATTGGAGCACCAGCAGGTAAAGAGCGTCTGAGCAGGTCACCAACAGTGTTCATACAAGAGTCCATTCATGATCGTGTGCAAGGATAGAAGGCTGGGACCTAGTGTACTTCACACATCATCTCAGTGCAATCACACACACACACACACACACACACACACACATAAACATGCACAGAAGTTGCCATTTGCCTAATTTGTCAATTAGGCAACGATAAATGAATGAATATTCAACTATCTTCATAATTTTGTCTTTTTCAGATTGATATTTGTTTTCACACGAATGATCATCATACCTTGTTAACAATAAAGTCAAAATAAAGATTCACTGACATAATATTCACAGAATAGAACTTCCCTGTTGTAATTTTCAACATAGCATTTAAAAACCCCATGCATATTTTAGATATTTCAGTAACTGATAAGGGAGAAAATGAGCATTTAGAAAATGTAAATACTGACAATGAATTTTATGCATAGAGAACAAATATTTTCTCATTTCACAGACAATAAGGAATCAAAGGGAAAGCATGGGAGCATGTAATCTAATACTTTCACACTTATGCATGAAGGGCATATTTTAATATTACTAAACATTAATATTGAAATTATTTTCCCCACACGCACACAGAGGTAAATGAATGTACTAAAATAGAATGAAATGTCTAGGAATGACTTGGTGGCATTTCTAATGAACAATTAAATTTAGTTCTTTATTTGGCAAATTACCATAGTCTGTTCCTTTAGACAACTGACCATATATGCAAACCATTTAGCTTTTTTGTTTCAAGAACATTTGCAACTGAAAATAACCTAATTTGCTAATTCCTAGAGCAAAACAGAGACTTAGTTCCATTTTACTCACCTTTTCTCACCTTCTCTGTTGGATCTCAGCTATTTCCGTACATCCATTTCAAGTTACTGCCCAAATACAGTTCAGGGGATAGGAATGAGGACATGTGGAATCAGTGTATGCAGTAAATGCAAAGGTTGACTATACCAGCACTGGGTCATCCATACGTTTTGCTGAAGGAAAAGGACACTTTCTCAGGATGACTACACAGGACTTCATGTGGTACCAGGGACCTGCACTTTGCCTCTAGGAGGTGGAGGATGAAGACTATTGCAAACTCTCAGATGGTTTCCTGAACACAATGACCTGCCTGTGTGACAGGGAGACCATTATGACCAGGCGAGAGGGTGCAGTGACTCTGAGCTGTGGCTGGGCTGGCACAGAGAACCAAGTCCCTTCCCCTGCTGACGTCTCTGGAGAACAGATGCCCCAAATTCTTAATGTGCTCATGTCACTGAGCTGCCCAGAGCTGGCAATCCTCAGGGACAATGACTATGGAGGACAATGCCAGAGGAGGCCTAACCTCTGTCTTTTATTAGTTCACATATATTAGAGAGGACAAAGGACTGCCTAGACCTCCCCAGCTACACTTGCTCACACCTGTGAATAACCTAGATGCTTTAGAAAACACTGGGGGCGCCTGGGTGGCTCAGTTGGTTAAGCGTCCGACTTGGGCTCAGGTCATGATCTCACGTTCAAGGGTTCGAGCCCCGCATCGGGCTCTGTGCTGACGGCTCAGAGCCTGGAGCCTGTCTTCCGATTCTGTGGCTCCCTCTCTCTCTCTGACCCTCCCCTGCTCACACTCTCTCTCAAAAATAAATAAGAAATTTTAAAAAATTTAAAAAAAAGAAAACACTGAAGATTTTTTCTTCACAACTGCCCAAAATATTTATATATAAATATATAAGTAAGAATCCATTCAGTTACTTAATTTTAAATGTAAATATGTGGATAAATTTTTCATTTAATTTCGTTCATAACCAACTTATATGGGATCACAGGGCTAATAATTAGGCACATTCTAATCTTTAGCATATAATCTTTAGAATATAAAGGAGGGCCACCAAATTCTACCAAACTTATGTTCTTGGAGGGAAAAGACCTCAAATCCTCTAAACCATTGTTCAATTTATATTCATAGGTTTTAATGATGTATTCAAACAATTTAAAAAATTATGTTTTTTTAATAAAACATATGGTTTATTTAAATTCACCTAGTCTTGCTTTTTTGTTTTCTACTTTATAGTTTATTGTCAGGTTGGTTTCCATATAACACCCAGTGCTCTTCCCCTCAAGTGACCTCCACCAAGACCATCACCCCCCTTTACCTTTCCCCCTTCCCCTTCCCCCCTCAGTTTGTTTTCAGTATTCAAGAGTCTCTCGTGCTTTGTCTCCCTCCCTCTCCCTAACTCTTTTCCCTCCTTCCCCTCCCCATGGTCCTCTGTTAGGTTTCTCCTGTTAGACCTATGAGTGAAAACATATGGTATCTGTCCTTCTCCGCCTGCAGCTAGTCTTGCTTTTAAGACCAAATTGAATTTGAATTATCAGGAGAGTTATAAATAATCACTAAAAAAAATGGAAGGAAGTTGATGGATACTTTGTAGCTGTTTTCAAAGAATCCTTTATCATGTTCAGCCTATAGAGATAAACTAGCTCCTGCTAAAAATATTCTTAACATTTGTGGGCACCTGGGTGGTGGCCCAGTCGGTTGAGTTTCCAACTTCAGTTCAGGTCCTGATCTCGCAGTTCAGGAGTTCAGTTCCCGCATCCAGCTCCCAATCCCTGCGTCTGGCTCCATACTGACAGCTCGGAGCCTGGAACCTGCTTTGGATTCTGTGTCTCCTTCTCTCTCTGCCCCTCCCCCGCTCATACTCTCCTTCTCTCTCTGTCTCAAAAATACACACACACACACACACACACACACACACATACACACACACACACACATTCTTACATTTGAATGCTATTCCCATAGCAGGTAGATCCCAACCTGATAGTTATGGGGAAAACTGGCCAAGACAGTACTCTCTGGGTGTCCTGAAGAGGGACCTCTATTATGCTTTTCTTCCCAGGCCTGACTCACTGCTGTCAGATTTACATGGTCAAATCACTTTGAAAACCAAAAATCCGTTACCTTTAATTTTCCTTTTGCCCATTTTCCCTTTACAAAACAATGACACTTCGGGGTGCCTGGGTGGCTCGGTCAGTTGAGCGTCTGACACTTGGTTTAGGCTCAGGGCATGATCTCACTGTTTGATAGGCTCTGTGCTGACTGTGCAGAATCTACTTGGGACTCTCTCTCTCTTTCTCTCTCTCTCTCTTTCTCTCTCTCTCTTTCTCTGCCCCTTTCCTGCTCATTCCCTCTCTCTCTCAATATAAATAAACTTTAAAAAATTTTTTAAATAAACAAATTAATTTAAAAAACAATGGGGCACCTGGGTGGTTCAGTTGGTTAAGCGTTGACTCTTGATTTCAGCTCAGGTCATGATCTCACAGTTTGTGGGTTCCAGCCCAGGGTGGGGCTCTGCGCTGGTGACACGAAGCCTGCTTGGGATTCTCTCTCTCCCTCTCTCTCTGCCCCTCCCTTGCTCATACTCTATCTCTCTCCCTCTCAAAGTAAATAAAATATTTAAAAAAGTTAAAAAATTAAATAGAAAATAATGACACTTCAACTGAACCACCAGAGACAATTGTGCCAGTGTATGAGGATCTGAGCCCTCTCTCCAAGTACAATCTCATACTGTCCATTGCCCATCCTGATATATCTACTTGGATGTTTACAGTAATATGCCTCCCCACCCGAAGTAGCTGTATTCGTTCCCTGGGGCTGCCATAATAATTATCAATGCTGGGGATTTAAAATAAGACCCTTATTCTCTCACAGCTCTGGAGGCCAGTCCAAACTCAGGTGTCATCTGGGACACCCTCTCCTTGAAGATACTAAAGGAGGATGTGTTCTATGCCTTTCCTAGAGCTTCTGCGGTTGCCAGGAATCCATGACATCCTTGGCTGTGGATTGCTCATTGTTCCAACTTGGCCTCTATGGTCACATGGCATTTTCCCTGTGTCTGTATCTCTGTCTCTGTTTTCCCTTCTTACTCTAAGGAAACAGGCCATTCTGGATCAAAACCACCTTATTCAGGTATGGCCTCGTCTGAATTTGATCACAGTTGCAAAGACTCTATTTTCAAATAAAGTCATTTTCATATGTACCAGGTGTTATACTATGAACATATCTGGGGGGTGGCACAATTCAACCCAAACAGGAGCTTTTCTTCTTGATTCTCCATTCCTAGAAAGGGATCAACTGACCTCTCAGTCACCGACTGGCATCCTTGATGATACTGTGGATCCCCCCCAAATTCCCCTATAGTTACTTGTCATATGTTGTCCTGTCTCATGCTGCCCTCAAGTTTCATGAGCTGATCCAGATTTAAAGGCAGAATTCATGATGTCCTATATTATATACTTTGCTAAGAGATGTCCTATATTGTATAATTTGTATAATTGCTAAGAGAATAGATACTAAAAGTTCTCTTCATAAGAAAATAAAAGGTAACTATGTTCAGCAACACATGTTAACTAGATTTATTGTGGGGATCATTCCAGAATATATACAAATATTGAATCATTATGTTGTATTTGAAAATCTAATACATGTTGGAAGAGGAGTTAAGATGGCAGAGAAGTAGGGGGCCGGGTTTCCCTTGTCCCTCAAACACAGTAGTATTGAGGTCAGAATACTTGGAATACCCAGAAATACAGGCTGCTGAGTGACAGAAAAATCTCTGAGCTTGGTGGGATAGAGGTGCTGTGTTTGAGAACTGGAGGAGACAAAATGGGAGGTGTAGACATGGAGGGGAGGGAGCCCCTTCTGTGGAGAGACAAAGGGTAGAGAAAGGGAGAGTGTGGAAGTATCAGATTGTATTTCTACAAGAGAAAGACCTCTCTAGATCTCAGAGGGGAATGAGAAATACAGAGAGAGCCAGTTTCTACATTGCCAACGGACTTAGGAGTCAAGACTGGAGTTTTCAGGGGTGCACAACTTTCTCAGGACCAGAGCCTGCCATGTGTGTGTGCCCCTGTGGCACTCGGGGGGGGGGGGAGGGGAGCTGGCCCTGTTGTGGTAGCAACCTCATGTACTTGGTAGTGGGGGGGGGGGGCGCACTAAGAGAGAACAGTCCCCTCCCTCCAGTACTAGGCGAAGGGGTATATTGTCCCCCAAGGACAGAAGACCCTGCAGGCAGGGACCCACCAGCCCAAGGCACTTTGTCATCTAGGGGAGTGGCGCTACCCAAACTGGTCTGCCTGGAGCAGGATCCTTTAAGACCTTGGGGTTTGAATCCCAGCTGAGCCCCGGGGAGCCACAGGAGACTGTAGTGCAGGACAGGCGAGCCCTTCCGCTGGTGCGTGAGGGCCCTGCACTGCGTGGTTCAGGACACCCGGTCTGGAGAGGAGACCCTGGGGTGTCACCATTTTCCGTCCCATCACCACACTGTGGGGCGTTGGGGAGCGGGACAGCGGCCCCTAGTGGATTCGGGACCTGCTTACACGAAACCGCGCCCCTCCGTGCCTGGTAACTGCTTGTCTATCGGAGTGACATTGACACTGGCTGAGGCAGACGGCCCCTCCTCTAGACCAGCATGGCCCCTGGTCCCAGGCGCCAATAGACAACTGTCCTTTGGTCTTGTATGTCAGTCTTTTTTCTCTTTCTTTTATTTCCTTCTCTTCTCCATTCTTTTTCTTTCTGCCCTCTTTTTTTCCTTTCCTTTGGAATAGGCTCATAGTTTCTGTTTTGATTTTTCGTCTACATATATACTTTTTTTCTTTCTTTCTCTGTTCTGTGTTTTTGTTTGCACAATCAGGCACTTCTGCTCTATTCTTCTTATACCTTTTCTGTATCTCCTTCTTTATTTTCCCCTCTCTCTCTCTGGATTAATCCTTATAGTTTCCTTGGTTCTCTGCCTGGTATTTTTTCCTGCCCCTTTCATTTCTCCCTTTGTACAGAATAAAATTTCCCTGCCCCCCTTTCCCTTTTACCAGGGTTACATCAGTGAACAAATTAGAGCACACCTGGTGGAAGGTCCAAACAATCCACCACTACCAACGGTAAGATAAAGCAGGCAAAGATGTAAGAACAGAGTGCACGCAACACACACCAAAAACGCTTCCTGAAGTCCCAGGCCCTGAAGATTGTATGACCCCTTTTAATATAGGAGTACTTGCAGGTGCAGGACACATAACAAGCTACTAACCATGTAAAAGACAGAAAACTAGCCTAAATGATGAAATAGAAGAATTCTCCTAAAAAGAAATTCCAGGAAGAAAAGACAGCTAGAGACTTGCTCAAAAGAGATATAAACAGTATATCTGAACAAGAATTTAGAATAAAAGTCATAACTCTAATAGCTGGGCTTGAAAAAGGTCTAGAAGACAGCAGAGAATCTCTTGCTGCAGAGATCAAAGACCTAGGAAATAGTCACGATGAATGAAGAAGTGCTGTAAGAGAGACGCCAAATAAACTAAGACGCAGTGGCAGCAAGGATGGAAGAAGCAGAGGAGAGAAGAGGTGAAACAGAAGATAAAAGTATGGAAAATAATGAAGCTCAAAAAAAGAGGGAAAAGAAATTACTAGATCATGAGGGGAGAATTAGAGACCGAAGTGATTCAATGAAAAGTAATAACATCTGCATCATAGGAGTTCCAGAAGAAGAAGAAGAGAGAGAAAGGGTCAGAAGTTTTATTTGAAAAATTATAGCTGAGAACTTAATCTGGGGAAGGAAACAGACATGCAAGTCCAGGAGAACTCCTTTCAAAAGCAATAAAAACAAGTCTACACCACAACATAGCATAGTGGAACTGGCAAAATACAAAGATAAAGAGAGTTCTGAAATCAGCCAGGGATAAACGGGCCTTCACCTACAAGGGTAGACACATAAGGATAGTAGAAGACCTATCTACTGAAACCTGGCAGGCCAGAAAGGAGTGGTAGGAAATTTTTAACGTGCTGAATAGGAAAAATATGCAGCCAAGAATCCTTTATCCAGCAACCCTGTCATTCAGAATAGAAGGAGAGATAAAGGTTTTCCCAGACAAACAAAAACTGAAGGAATTCATTACCACTAAACCAGCCCCACAAGAGATCCTAAGGGGGACTCTGTGAGTGGAATGCAGCAAAGACTACAAAGGACCAGAGATATCACCACAAGCATGAAACCTAAAGATAACATAATGGCACGAAATCCATGTCCAATCAAAAGACATAGGGTATCAGAATGGATTAAAAAAAAACCAAGATGCATCTATATGCTTCCTATAATAGATTCCTTTTAGTTCTGAAGACATCTTCAAATTGAAAGTGTGGAGATGGAGAACCATCTATCATGCTACTGGTGTCAAAAGAAAGCAAGAGTAGCCATACATACATACATCAGACAAACTAGACTTTAAAACAAAGCCTGTAACAAGAGATGAAGAAGGCAATTATATCATAATTAAGGGGCCTATCCCTCAATAAGAACTAACAATTGTAAACATTTATGCCCCCAATGAGAGAGAACCCAAATATATAAATCAATTAATCACAAACAGAAATAAATATATGGATAATAATACTGTGATTATAGGGGACTTTAAATCTCCACTTACAACAATGGGCAGATTATCAATGCAGAAAATCAGTAAGGAAACAACGTCTTTGAATGACACATTGGACCAGATAGACTTAACGGATATATTCAGAACATTTAACCCGAAAGCAGCAGAATACACATTCTTCTTGAGTGCACCTGGAACAGTCTCCAAAATCGATCACATACTGGGTCACAAAACAGCCGTCAACAAATATAAAAGGATTGAGACCATACCATGAATATTTCAGATCACAATGCTATGAAGCTTGAAATTAAGCACAAGAAAAGATTTGGAAACCACCTCCCCGCCCCACCAAATACATGGAGGTTAAGGAACATCCTACAAAAGAATGCATGGTTCAGCCAGGAAGTTAAAGAATAAACTTAAAAATATATGGAAGCAAATGAAAATGAAAACACAGCAGTCCAAACCCTTTGGGATGAAGCAAAGGCAGTCCTAAGAAGAAAATATATTGCAATCCAGGCCTATCTCAAGAAGAAAGAAAGGTCCCAAATACAAAACCGAATATCACACCGAAAGGAGCTAGAAAAACATTAGCAAAGAAAGCCCAAACTCAGCAAAAGAAAAGAAATAATAAAGATTAGAGCAGACATAAACAATATAGAATTTTTTAAAAAACAGCAGAACAGATCAGATCACTAAATCTAAGAGCTTTTTTTTAAAGAATAAAGAAAATTGATAAGCCTTTAGCCAAACATCTCAAAAGAAAAAAGAGAGGACCCAAATAGGTAAAATCATGAATGAAAGAGGAGAGATCACAACCAATACCATAGAATACAAACAATTATTAGAGAATACTACGAAACATTAGAGACCAACAGGACAATCTGGAAGAAATGGATAAATTCCTGGATATTTACATACTACCAAAATTCAGACAGGAAGAAATAGAAAATTGGAACAGACCCATAACTAGTGAAGAAATTGAATCAGTTATCAAAAATTTCCCAAAAAATAAGAGTCCTGGACCAGCTGGGTTCCCTAGGGAATTCTACCAGACATTTAAAGGAGAGTTAATACCTATCCTTCTCAAGATGTTTCAAACAATAAAAATAGAAGGAACACTTCTGGACTCATTCTATGAAGCCAGCATTACGTTGATACCCAAACCAGAGACCCCACTAAAGCGGAGACTTACAGGCCAATATCCGTGATGAACATAGATGCAAAAAACCTCAATAAAATACTAAGAAATTGAATTCAACAGTATACTGAAAGAATTATTCACCATGATCAAGTGGGATTCATTCCTGGGCTGCAGGGCTGGTTCAATATTCACAAATCAATCAACATGATACATCACATTAACAGAAGAAAGGATAAGAACCATATGATCCTGTCAATAGATAGAGAAAAGGCATGTGACAAAATACAATATCTATCCTTAAGAAAAACCCTCAAGAAAGTCAAGATAGAAGGAACATACCTTAATATCATAAAGCCATATATGAGAGGTCCACAGTTAATATCATCCTCAATGGGGGAAAACTGACAGCTTTCCCCCTGAGATCAGGAACATGACAGGGATGTCCACTCTCACCACTGTTGTTTAACATAGTGTTGGAAGTCCAAGCCTCAGCCATCAGACAACAAAATGAAATAAAAGGCATACAAATTGACAAAGAAGGTATCAAACTTTTGCTTTTTGCAGATGACATGATACTCTACATGAAAAACTCAAAAACTCCACCAAAAAACTGCTAGAGCTGATACATGAATTCATAAAGTCACAGGATATAAAAACAATGTACAGAAATCGGTTCCATGGCTATATATCAATAATGAAGCAACAGAAAGAGATATCGAGGAATCGATTCCATTTACAATTGCACCAAAACCATTAAAAACCTAGGAATAAATCTAACCAAAAATGAAAAAATATGTACGCTAAAAACTATAGAAAGCTTATGAAAGAAATTGAAGAAGACACAGAGAAATGGAAAAATACTGCAGCCTCATGGATTGGAAGAACAAATATTGTTAACGTGTCGATACTACCCAAGGCAATCTACACATTCAATGCAATCCCCATCAAAATAGCACCAGCATTCTTCACAGAGCTAGAACAATCCTAAAATTTATACGTAACCACAAAAGACGCCGAATAGCCGAAATAATGTTGAAAAAGAAAACCAAAGCAGGAGGCATCACAATCCCAGACTTAGTCTGTATTACAAAGCTGTAATCATCAAGACAGTATGGTTTTGGCATAAAACAGATACATATTCCAGTGGAAGACAATAGGTAACCCAGAAATGCACAGACAAACACACGGCCAACTCATCTCCAACAAAGCAGGAAAGAGGACCCAATGAGGAAAAGACAGTCTCTTTAGCAAATGGTGCTGGAAGAACTGGACAGCGACACGCAGAAAAATGACACTGGACCACTTTCTTACACCATACCCAAACATAAATTCAAAATGGATGAAAGACCTAAATGTGAGCAGGAATCCTTAAAAACCCTAGAGGAGAAAGCAGGCAGCAACTTCTTTGACCTCGGCCACAGCAACTTCTTACTTGACATGTCTCCAGAGGCAAGGGAAATAAGAGCAAACATGAACAATAGGGACTCATCGAGATAAAAAGGTTCTGCACAGCAAAGAAGACAATTAACAAAACTAAAAGGCAACCAATTAAATGGTAGAAGATATTTGCAAATGACATATCTGATAAGGATTAGTATCCAAAACCTAAAAAGAACTTAACAAACTCAACACCTGAAAAACTAATCCAGTGAAGAAAAGGGAAGAATGCATACAGTGCAGCCACTCTGGAAAATAGTGTGGAGATTCCTCAAAAAGTTAAAAATAGAATTACCTGACAACTCAGCAATAGGACTGCTAGGAATTTATCCAAAGGGTACAGGAGTGCTGATTTGTAGGGGCACATGTACTCCAGTGTTTATAGCAGCGCTTTCAACAATAGCCAAATTATGGAAGGAGCCCGAGCATCCATCAACTGATGAATGGATAAAGAAGATGTGGTATATATGGAATTCTACTTGGCAAGGAAGAAGAATGAAATCTTTTCATTTGCAACAACGTAGATGGAACTGGAGGATATTATGCTAAGGAAAAAAAGTCGGTCAGAGAAAGACAGATATCATAGCTTTTCACTCATATGTGGAATTTGAGAAACTTAACAGAAGACCACAGGGGAAAAGAAGAAAAACTAAGTTATAAACAGAAAGGGAGGCAAACCATAAGAAACTCTTAAATACAGAGAACAAACTGAGGACTGATGGAGGTGGGGGGTTGAGGGGATGGGGGAAATGGGTGATGAGCATTGAGGAGGGAAGTTGGGATGAGCACTGGGTTTTGTATGAAAGTGATGAATCATGGGAATCTACTCCTGAGGCCAAGATTATACTATATGTTAGCTAACTTGACAATACATTTTTTAAAAATCTAACACATGTTGTGTGTAGATTGTATGTCATTTTAAAAATTAATTTGAAGACAACCAAAAATATGTTAGCCAAAAATATGAAATAGTATTGGTAAACGGAAGTTAAGTAGAGATCATCATTTCACTCCTAGTCAATTTGCCGGGAAAAGATTGACTACCTGTTCACCTCACCCCTCCAGAGCCTTCCTTCCTCTTTGGCTGCCTCTGGGGAGCCAAACTCTGAATATTTCAACTGAGGCTAATCGTTACATGGGGCAGGACGCTCCTGGGGTTACTAAAAATACACACATCCTTGGTGCCTAGAGCACGTACTTTGACTTTGGTGCTTATAAAAAATATCCCCCAGATATAATATTAGCTTTTTTATTCATGGGGAGATCCCATAGAATTCATAAATTCCAACTTCTGTTTCCCTGCGGGCTCCTTTGTCCACTCCAAACTATACCTCCTTGTATGCACCAAAACACTGCAATGAGTGGGAAATCTTCCTGGGTAAACCCTGGGGATGAGACAACTTATGCTAACCGTAATTATACAGGGAATTGTTACTACCTGGAACAGAGCCTGAGCAATGAGCAATTTTGACTTCCCTTCCCTTTAAGATTCACCATTTTCGAATAGAGGACAAG
>JAQQST010001666.1:0-12014 GCA_028646485.1 Cryptoprocta ferox | reverse complement strand
GATCAAGAAGATATGTTTTCTATATACAATGGGATACTACATGACATTGGGAAAGAATGAAATCTGGCCATTTGTAACAATGTGGATGGAACTTGAAGGTGTTATGCTAAGCGAAATAAGTCAGGCAGAGAAAGACAGATACCATATGTTTTCACCCATATGAGGAACAGGAGAAAATAACAGAGAACCATAGAGGAAGGGAAGGGGAAAAATAGTTAAGGAGAGGGAGGGGGACAAACCACAAGAGACTTAAATACTGAGGACAAACTGAGGGTTGATGCGGGGTAGTGGAGAAGGGAAAATGGGTGATAGCCTTGGAGGAGGGCACTTGTTCGGATAAGCATTGGATGTAATACGGAAATCAACTTGACAATTAACTATAGAAAAGAAAAAGAAACACACCACACATAAAAAATACCACCATCATCTGGAAATAATATGTTCCATTTTTATGACTTCTTCAGATAACTGAAGACTTCTCTTTGAGAATCCAAAATACACATTTGAGCTTTACCTTACTGACTAAAAAAATTAAATAAATTTTTATAGTATGCGTTATACTTCTTTCTCCATTTTTATGCAAACGATTTTGAACATAATTTATTTTTAATGGTTTGGAGGTCATAATTACACAAACCAGTGCTTTACTGTGTTTTGTTCCACCATATTACTTTCAGAAAGCTGCTGAGACGTATAATGTGGTCTGTCTCCAAATTAAATACCTCCAAATTGCTATGCTATTCATCTGCATATAATATGTTTTTAAAAATTTTTTTTTTCTAATCTTTTGCTCTCAGGTTGTATCATAGCCCTTCAAACTCTTACCTATATGCCTGTCCTTACTAAATATAGGCAAATGTAAAAATTACTTATTCCTAAAATTTAATCTAAAACTCAGTTTATGAAACTGTAAAGTGTAGCTATTAATTATGTTTAAATTTATAGACTTGTTGCAAAGATTAGTGAATAACACATGTAAAAGCCTCAGCACAATGTTAAGTAGCTAGTAACATGTAATAAAGGTTGATAATAATAATAAGCTGTAGCAGCAGTAACTTCATTTTACTTTATTATTTTTAAACACCTGTGAGTTGGAAAGCTGGATAGGTAAACTTGCTAGAGTTGTGTAGGGGATGAGCAATGGCTCTCATATGAAGAAATCTACAGTGCATGGCTTTTATGACATGATTTTTCACCACTCGGAAGCTTTCTTCTTTTTTTTTTTTCCTACCTAGCAGGGTTATGAATGATTTAGTTTACCAAATAATGCTTTAGAATAAGAATTTGAGGCACCTGAGCAGGAAGATGAGCTGATTAACAAGGGGACTGTGGAGTAACCAAGATAGATTTTTTTAAGAGTCCGTGGACTAGAGGAATAAACAGTGCCTTGCCTACAGGCTTATTTACCCAGTGGGTAAACATAGAGACCTTTCTCCTCATCCCCACCATCCTGCTGAAGAACAAAGATCAAATTCAGTGTCTCTAAAGTACAAGTTCCAAACTGCCTAAACTTACAGAATTTTTCTCCTTTGAGTAGAATAAAAGAACTGCACTGACATTTTTCAGAATGACTAAGGTAGTTTTAATATCCTGAATTAGTCTCAAAGTAAGAATAGAGAAATAATCACATTGAAATTCTTATGTTTTGGGGTGCCTGGGTGCCCTAGTTGGTTGAGTGTCTGACTTCAGCTCGGGTCATGATCTCAGGGTTTGTGAGTTTGAACCCCAAATGGGGCTCACTGCTGTCAGTGTGGACCCTGCTTCAGATCCTGTGTCCCCCTCTCTCCCTGTCCCTCCCCAACTGGTGCTCTTTCAAAAATAAATAAACATTTCTATTTTAAAAAAGAGGTATTGATCCTGGTATTTAAACAACAAAAAAAGAAATTATCATGTTTCACCTATACTTTATTCCTTCTTCTTACACTCACAACACTGAAATTTATGGAGCCTTTATAATGCTTACAAAAGCATTTTAAATAAATGCTAACTGGGCAAATGAATTTTTAGGGAAACATAAGACAAATGTTTTCATTAAACAAATATAAAAAGACTGCACAGTTTTGCTCAGTTATGTTAATAAATTACACATGCTGAATTGTTAGTTTAGGGAGAAAAGAAATAGAAATATTGAATAATTTGAAATTCTACTTTGTACACTGCACTAAGATCATAATTTGGGGAGGGCAAATGTACAATTTAAAACATTTCAGGTCTGTGCCAGGGTCTTCCTCCCCAATGCTGGCTGAGCTGCATCTTCAAGCAACTCAAGCTCCTTCCTCCTCCTTCTTTCTGCCCTGGCAAATAGTCAACAGGACAAATTACCTGACAGATTACAACATATTATGACAGATTACTCTGGCACAATGCTCAGCTACCCTTTGGGTGCAGTAACAATGTGGTGTCTATTTTGTTGAACATGTTATTCCTATGCTTTCATTAGAGACTGCAGCATTTTTATAAGTTTAACCTATAATGTTCTAAGTACAAATTGAAACTTTTCGTTGTCATCAGCACTGTATGGCACTTGGACAGCGGGAGTTCCCAATTCCTTTCCAAAGCTTTGCAAGAATTCTCCTTATTCATATGACTGGAATCCAGAGCACATGGTAAAGTAGTAGGAACAAGGTGCACCTAGTACATCTCTGAAGAAGTCAAAATTTGTCACCCTTTTATCTTCCTTTATGACATGTCCCTTCTTCTCATTCTATTTCTTGTCCTATGCATACTTGGGTGGCCTTTCCCTTTGATACACTGTCACTTTGGGAAATGAATCACTACTATGGTATTACCTCTTAGAGTTCTAAAACAGCATTTTTGGGGAATTTTCATTTTCATAGGATATTCTGAAAAGCTGCAACCCCTTCAAGACGTTTCTGTTTGGAATGATGTTATGGGAAAGAGATACCATTTTGATATCCTTCAGATTACACCATTCGGGTGGCTCTATATTTCATTTCTTTATAAGACTAGTCCAATATGCCTTCTGGTGTTAGCAGATTTGCTTAATTATTTCAATGCCCTGGCTTCATTAAAAGCTTGATGTGCTAAACAGCCTGCCTTAACTAAGGGGTGAAGTAACCACCATCACAACCTAACAGGGGAATAAGGGACCGTGCTATAATCCACCTTGTGGGTATGTCTTTCTTGTAGGGATCTAGACGTCTCCTCTACTTCCTGGATCCCTACTCTCTGATGTTTTTCAATGCTGGTTCACCCAGAAAGCAGACTAAGTCAGAGCTGATGGCATCAGCAAAACATAAGAGAGAGGGCAGGGGGAAAGGAGAATAGGGGAAGGAGGGTGGGAGTTAAGGAGAAGGAAAGATATAAGAAGATCAATAAAGAAGCTTTAAAACTGACCATATGTACATTTTGGTCACTTAAAGTTAAAATTTTATTTTACAGTTTAGCATAAACCATTAAAAATCACATGATAGGAGACTACTTTTTAGTGCTTAGGCTTGCCTGTAAAGGTGTTAATCAGGCAATGGGAGTAGTATAGTTTATATAAGGTTATAGTCTGCTAAAGGAATAGTGATATACCCTCAGTGGGACTGAAGAGGAAGATTGGAGTGTACTGATGAGAGATGCAGCAGGGAATGGGGTGTTGAGGAGGGCAAATAGCCAACCTTGCCAACTTTACACTTTTGTTGTTTGATACAAATGAGATAATAGTTGTACAAGTGCTTTGAAAAATATGCTAATCAAAAGAAAGCAGGCTTTGAAATAGGGCAAGCCTAAGATTCAATTTGTAACTCTATTCTTTACTAGCTGTGTGATCTTGGCAAATTTATTTAAAATCTCTGAGACTCATTTTCCTCATCTGGAAAGTAGAGGATAAAAAGTCATTACTTAGTTGTGAAGATTAGAAATAATCTTGGTACCTAACAATAGGCATTTGCTGAGTTGTAGCTGATAATAAAATCGCATTGAAAGGGTAAAGGGTTGCCACTAAATTTCATGTATCAGCTTATCTAATGCATCAAAAAATCCTCTCAACTTTTGAATGTCAACCCACCATTATTCATAATATTTTACCACAAATATTTATTGAGCATCCAGGCAGCTAAAGGCACTGTGCTGTGTGTGTGTGTGTATGTGTGTGTGTGTGTGTCTGTGTGTGTGTGTGTGTGTCTGTGTGTGTTTGGGGCGTGTATTCTGTAATCCATATGGAGATTTTTCTCAAAGAGTTTACAGGCCAGTAAAGCAAGCAAAATGTATACTTCAGTATTATTAATGAAGAAATTTCCATTGTTAAATGTCATATAAGAGATACAGATAAAATCCTATGAAAGTAGAAAATAGAGAGCGAGCTTGTGAATGTGATGAGGTGGGTGGAAAAGGAGTGAGGGGTAGAATCTGGGAAGGTTTAGTAAAAGTGGTAACTTTTGAGCTGAGCTTTTGGGTTGGATTTTGAAAGGAAGGTAAGATTTCATCACCCCACTGTGAGGATGAAATTAGAATGGATGAAGAAAAGGACATTCCCAATGGAGTAAACAGCAAAAACGTAGAGATTAAGAATTGCAGCTAATAAATGGATAAGCAACAGTTTACAATTGCACCAAAAACCATAAAATACCTAGGAATTAACCTAACCAAAGAGGTAAAAGATCTGTATGCTGAAAACGGTAGAAAGCATATGAAAGAAATTGAAGAAGACACAAAGCAATGGAAAAACATTCACACTAATGAATTGGAAAACAAATATTGTTAAAACATCAATACTACCAAAAACAATCTACATATTCAATGTAATCTCTATTGAAATAGCACCAGTATTCTTCACAGACCTAGAACAAACAATCCTAAAATTTGTATGGAACCATAAAAGACACTGAATAGCCAAAATAGTGTTGAAAAAGAAAACCAAAGTGGGAGGCATCACAATCCCAGCCTTTAGCCTCTACTACAAAGCTGTAATCACTAAGACAGTATGGTATTGGCACAAAAACAGACAGATAGATCAATGGAATAGAATAGAGAATGCAGAAATGGACCCACAAATATATGGCCAACTAGTCTTTGGCAAAGCAGGAAAGAGTATCCGATGGAAATGGTGCTGAGAGAACTGAACAGCAACAAGCAGAAGAATGAAACTGGCCCATTTTTTTTTTTTACAGCATACACAAAATGGAAAAATAAATTCAAAATAGATGAAAGACCTAAATGTGAGACATAAAACTATCAAAATCTTACAGGCAGCAACCTCTTTAACCTCAGCTGCAGCAATTTCTTACTTGTCTCTGTAGGCAAGGGAAATACAAGCAAAAATGAACTATTGGGACCTCATCAAGATAAAAAAGCTTCTGCACAGCAGACACAATCAACAAAACTAAAAGGAAACTGACTGAATTGAAGAAGATATTTGCAAATGACATATTGGATAAAGGGTTAGTATCCAAAATCTACAAAGAACGTACCAAACTCAACACCCTCAAAATAAATAATCCAATGAAAAAATGGGCAGAAGACATGAATAGACACTTTTCCAAAGAAGACATCCAAATGGCAAACAGACACATGAAAAGTGCTCAGCATCACTCATCATCAGGAAAATACAAGTCAAACCCACAATGAGATACACCTCACACTGGTCAGAACGGCTAAATTAACAACTCAGGAAACAACAGATGTTGGCGAGGATGTGTAGAAAGGGGAACTCTATTGCTCTGTTGGTGGGAATGCAAACTGGTACAGCCACCCTAGAAAACAGTGTGGAGATTCTTTCTCTTTTCTTTTTTTTAAGTTTGTTTATTTATTTTTGAGAAAGGGCATGAGCAGGAGAGGAGCAGAGAGGGAGAGAGAGAATCCCAAGCAGGCTCCACGCTGTCAGCGCAGAGCACATGCAGGGCTCAATCTCACAAACTGTGAGATCATGACATGAGCTGAAAATCAAGATTCAGATGCTTAATGGAATGAACCACCTAGGTTCCCATGCCCTATAGATTTTCTTAATTTACTAAGATTCTGGCACCCATTAGCTCTCTCACTCAAAAATGCCTGATAGAGGGGCACCGGCGTGGCTCAGTTGGTTAAGCATCCAACTTCAGCTCAGGTCATGATCTCACTGTTTGTTGAGTTTGAGCCCTGCGTCGGGCTCTGTGCTGACAGCTCAGACCTGGAGCCTGCTTCGGATCCTGTGTCTCCCTCTCTCCCTACCCCTTCCCTGCTCATGCTCTGTGTCTCTCTCTCTTTCAAAAATAAATAAAAAACATTAAAAAATATAGCTCTTGGCTCCTCAGTGCCCAGCAGAGGTTAGCCTTTGTTATATATAAAACACACACACACACACACACAGACACACACACACACACACACAAAACCTGATAGAGTTTGAATGGGTTCTATCAGTTGATTTTATCTCAACATTTTCAAGAACTTTCTAAGGTGTTTTTTCTTAACACTCTGTAATCCTTCCTGTGATTTACTGCATGCTCAGAATAGTTAAATTCCCCTCCTCTCTTAAACTGGATATTAAACAAGCAGGATTGTCTCATACTAACCCTAGCATGGACCTCTGTGTTTAGCTATTTCAATTCAATTATTTCCTTTTGGAGCATGTTTCCATAACCAGATTCCATTTTCCCATTTCCTTCCATTTCATTTCTGCCATGATTTTGTTATCACTTCTGTATTTGATTTTTCTAGCACAGCTGGATTATCCGAAACTGAGTTTTTTGTATATCTCTGACAAAAAATAGGCCCTTATGATTCTCTGATTATCTCTTGGCTGAAAGACTGAAGAAGAACATATCATCAGTGATGAGTTACATCATATTTCTGAGACATTTGTATTTTCTCCATAAATGCCAGTAGAGCAGGGCCTGCCAGCCTGTGCAAATGGGAAATATTACACTGATGAATTAGTCAAGGGCTGAAAGGCAATTTTGGTTTTCTTAATTTTTAAAAGATTTTTTCAATGTTTATTTATTTTGAGAGAGAGAGAGAGAGAGAGAGAGCACATGCAAGAAGGGGAGCGCAGAGAGTGGACAGAGGATCTGAAGTGGGCTCTGGGCTAACAGCAGAGAGCCTGATGTGGGGCTCAAACTCACAAACTACAAGATCATAACCTTAATGAAAGTCAGACCCTTAACTGACTGAGCCACCCAGGCACCCCGGTTTTCTTAATTTTTATTTATTTATTTTTGAGAGAGACAGAGAGACAGAGCAGGGGAGGGGCAGAGAGAGACACAGAATCCAAAGCAGGCTGTAGGCTCCACACTGTCAGCACAGATCCAGATGTGGGGCTCAAACTAGATCATGACCTGAGCCAAAGTCGGATGCTCATGCGACTGCGCCACCCAGGAGCCCCAGGGTTTTCTTAGTTTTTAAAGAGGACTTGGTGATTTCTTTTCTCAGCTGCCTTCAAGCAGCAGGTGGTATTAATAGGCCACTTTTTGCTTTCAACACTGTAGTAGACAGCAGAATTTGAAAAATAAGGATTGTTATTTGAAAAGAACTCCACTGGGGGGCGCCTGGGGGACGCAGTCTGTTGAGCCTCAGATGATTTTGGCTTAGGTCATGATTTCAGGATTCATTTGTTCCTGCCTCGCATGAGGCTTGCTGCTGTTGGCGCAGACCCCACTTTGGATCCTCTGCCCCCTTCCCCTCCGCTGCTCGCACTCTCTATCTAAAAAATAAATAAACATTAAAAGAGAAACAACTGGGGCGCCTGGGTGGCTCAGTCGGTTGAGCGTCGGACTTCAGCTCAGGTCATGATCTCACAGTTCATGGCCCAGTGTTGGGCTCTGTGGTGGCAGCTCAGAGCCTGGAGCCTGCTTCCCATCCTGTGTGTGTGTCTCTCTCTCTGCCCCTCCCCTGCTCATGATCTGTCTCTGTCTGTCTCTCAAAAATAAATAAATGTTAAAAAATTTTTTTTAAAGTAAAAGAACTCCATCGGGGGCATGTCTGGTAAGTTTCATAAGAAACTGGTAATCAGAAGTAATTCTGGGTAGTGAAGATGGCGATTTTTAGTTTTTATTTTATGTTTTTCTGTGGCATTTGGGTTATTTTTGAAATATGAGCATATATTTTTTTAATTAAAACAGCTTTACTGAGGTACAGTTCATAGTTTAAAAACTGCACATATTTTTGTGTACAATTTGATGAGTTTGGACATATGCAAGCACACTTATTACTACAATCAAGGCAATAGACATATACAGCACCTCCCAGTTTCCTTGTGTCCCTTTGTACGTGTGTGTGTGGCAAGAACACTTAATATAAGAACGTACACTACTTTTAAGAAAAAAAAAGAGCCTTACTACCTGGATGTCATGTCCAAGTTTATTGATTTAATATTCAAAACCCTTAACGATGCAACTTCATCCTACCTCTCCAGCAGTGTTTCCCTTTTCCTTTGCTTATACCCTACTAGCCTTGTTAGTCTCCACAATTGTGCCACTCACATGGCACACTCACCCTGCCTTTATTTACATGTCTATGGCCTGGGGATAACCTTCTACATTTGGAAATCTGGTCCTTCTTTCTAGGCCCAGCTCAAAAGCTGCCTCCTCCAAAATGCCTTACCTGATTTCCCTAACCCTTACCTCCTCTTTCTGCTCTGTGCTAATTTTATAAATGCAGCCAAAATTGATTGCAGTTCCCAGTTGGAATCTAATTATACCCGTCTTAGTTTTATGTAAATAGAGGATCCAGATTCTTGTTCTGTTACAACTTATCTGTATGATCTTGGGTGGGTATCAAGCTCTTGGGATGTGTTTCCTCATCTAGAAAATGAGGGGTGTTAGATGATTTCCTAAGTGCCTTCTAGTTCTAACAGTCTGGGATTCTAATATTTGTAAAAGAAGCTTTAAAAACCTCTAAAGCACTATACAATACAAACTGGTATTAGATCACACTTTCTTAAATTCCCTACAGCTTTTATATTGCCAGGTAAAATAGCTATATTTCTGAAGAATTGCTTATATGAATTATCTTAAAATTTAATAAAAAATTCTACTTCTTTGGTTAACAAAGGCCTAAGAGTTAAATAAGAGTTAAGAGTTAAGTAAGAGTTAAAGTCTAACTTTAAAAAAATCAGAAAGCCTATTTTTCACATATTAGAGACACTTATTTAAACAGTTTTCTTCTATTTGCAGCTATGCTTTCCATTATTGAGCTAAAAATCACTCCACTATATTTTGATTAAATGTGGATTTGACATTAATAATCATTAAAGGCTGGGTTTCATCAAGCTTGAAAATTTATAAATGTCCTGGTATCATATTTTATTAGTTTGTCTTGGAGAAACTAACTTCTTAAAAGTGACAGATAAAATTATTGTTCTCATACATTATCCATGGGAACAGTAACAACAAACATTTCTATGGAACATATTATGTATTAAGCACTATACTAGCTCTTTGCTTATATTAACTTTACATTAACCTGTACAGTTCCCCAATAACCCTATAAGAAAGACATTTCCCCCATCCATTTCACAGATTTGAAAATCGAGGTTAAATAATGTGTCAAGGGCCCATATAAATGGTAAATGGCAGATATAGGACTTCATCTAAAGCAGCTTGTCTTCATACTCTGTGCTTTAAATGATTTAAACTATTATACTAGGCTGCTCTTCATCTCTGCCCCCAACTTTCTGTATGTTTATGAATGAGTCTTTTCCTGTTGGAGCCTTATTTCTTTATCTGAAAGTAGGAAGGCTAGATGTGTCAGAGATTGCTAACTATGTCTGGGTTATAGGGAGCCCACAGGTATGTTTTGATTGGTTTTTATTTTAAAGTTGACTAAAAATGAGGGGATTCTACAAAACAATACAGATTTCCAACTTCACTGGGGAAATTAAGAAACCTATGATAGGTCTATATTCCCACATAGCAATCACCAACAGGAGTTGAGTAAATATTGGCTGCTTCCTTTAGCTGGAGAACACACACTTTAGTTTCCTGAAGCTCCTACCATTCCCTATTGCATGACACATATCTGCTTTACTCTTTAAAGGTTGTGTTTTTTTAAAATGTTTATATTTGAGAGAAAGAGAGAGAGAGAGAGCAAGTGGGAGAGGGGTAGGCTCTGTGCTGATAGCAGAGAGCCCAATGCAGGGCATGAACTCACAAACCTTGTGAAATCATGACCTGAGCTGAAATCGGTCACTTAACCGACTGAGCCCACCCAGGCACCGAGGCACCCCTCTGCTTTAGTCTTAAACTTTCTCTGCCTTGTTCCTTGTAGATATTTGAGTCAAACCTCAAACATGATCTTTATAAAAAAAACATTTTTTAAGTTTATTTATTTATTTTGAGAGACAGCACAAGTGAGGGAGGGCCATAGAAAGGGAGAGAGTAAGAATCTCAAGAAGACTCTATGCTGTCAGTGCAGAGCCCCACATGGAGCTCGAACTCACAAAACTGTGAGATCATGACCTGAGCTGAAACCAAGAGTCAGACACTTAACCAGCTGAGCCACCCAGACACCCCTTGTGATACATGATCTTTAAAGTCCATCCAAGCTTCAACGTTCAATTGTCTATGTGAAATAAAAAAAAATACTGAAGTTGCTATTGATACATACAAGAATGTGGATGGATCTCAAAGGCATGTTGAGTGTAAGAAGCTAAAACCAAAAGACTAAATGATACTATTTCTTACAGTTCAAGAGGAAGTAAATTTAATAGGTAGTGCTACAAGTCTTAATAATAGTTACCTCTGGGGATAAGGAAGTATTGACTGGAAAGAAGTACAAGGGAATTTTCTGAGTATGGGTGATAGAAATATTATATATGTTGATCTGAGTGGTGGTCACATGAGGGTATGCATATGGAGAAAGTCACTGAAGATTTGTGCATTTAATGGTATATGAATTGTATATTGGATTTTAAACAAGATAGTTATAAAACAACGGTGTTTAGTGTCTCTCAAATGCTATTCCTCAAAAGGTGGCCTCAGAATATTCTGAGATTTTTCCTTAAAAGAGATTCCCTGGATCCAGTGAAGACCTACTCTTCCAGAAATCTCTAGAGGTGGAACCTTGCAATCTGTATTTTAACAAGTACTGAGAACTTTAGGAAGGAGCTAGATATGGCAACTCTTGTTCCTTTTCTCTGTCTGGCACTTTTAAATCCAACTCCGAATAAGTTAATTTGTTGGTGTGCAGTTGGGAAGAGGTGAGCAGAAGGAACTCAAACCCAACAAAACTATTCTGAGGAAAGACTTAGTTTTTGGCTTGTTTAAAGTATGCTTGTGGTTGGTGGGGAGATATGTGTATAAGGGAAGTAGTAGCAGGATAATGGCTGGTGAGATAATGCTAGTTTTAAAGAAAGATTAATTTTAATGCTTTTCCAAAGGTTCTCAAAAAGGTCAGGACAAATACCATCAAATTAGCTAGAATATTTGAAGACTAGCAGGGAGTGAACTTATGGTCAAAATACTTAACTCATTCTAGGTTCTGAAAATTGGTTGCAGGGTCTGCTGTCAGCACAGTGTTTAAGTTGCCTCTACTCTGCCTGCTTGCTTTTGGATTACATTTCCCTAGGTGGTATAGCCTTACTTCTGGTATGCTGCCCCAACATAAACCCACATTTATTAGTATAAGTCAGTCATCTTCCCTACTTCTCTTCAAGGGAGAATTTACATTTAAAGTGAGTCCTCAAAAAGCAATATTCAGTGTTTAATCCCAAGGTGAATCCTGGATGATGGTGCTTTAGTATAGCAACTGTAGGCCAGAAGAAGGGAGATTTCAGCATAAAACAAATCTGCTTATTGAAGCAGTCCAGGCTACATAGTATGTGTACCATGCGACTTTGCTGAATTCGTGGATCAGTTCCAGTAGGCTTCTGGTGGAGTCGGTCGTGTTTTCCATGTAGAGTATCATGTCATCTGCGAAAAGTGAAAGTTTGACTTCACCTTTGCCAATTCGGATGTCTTTTCTTTCCTTTTGTTGTCTGAATGCTGATGCTAGGACCTCCAGTACTAGTTAAACAACAGTGGTGAGAGTGGACATCCCTGTCGTGTTCCTGATCTCAGGGGGAAAGCTCTCAGTTTTCCCCATTGAGGATG
>JAQQST010001665.1:0-12014 GCA_028646485.1 Cryptoprocta ferox | reverse complement strand
GTGTTAGTATTGAAAAATATGGGTTTAGAGTCATTGTGTTCTCTGTAGGATTCATGCTTGTAGTGGTGTCTCTGGTACTTTGTGTTCCTTGCAACATTTCCTTCATAGAGTCCCCTTTAGGATTTCTTGTAGGGCTTGTTTAGTGGTGATGAATTCCTTCAATTTTTGTTTGTTTGGGAAAACCTTTATCTCTCCTTCTATTCTGAATGAGAGGCTTGCTGGATAAAGGATTCTTGGCTGCATATTTTTTCTGTTCATCATATTGAAGATTTTCTGCCATTCCTTTCTGGCTTGCCAAGTTTCAGTAGAAAGGTCTGCAACCACCCTGATAGGTTTCCCTTTGTATTTTAGGGCCCTTTTATCCCTAGCTGCTTTCAGAATTCTCTCTTTATCCTTATATTTTTCCAGTTTCTCTATGTTATATCGTGTAGAAGATCGATTCAAGTTACATCTGAGGGGAGTTCTCTGTGCCTCTTGGATTTCAATGTCTGTTTCCTTCCCCAGATTGGGTATGTTTCCGGCTATAATTTGTTCAAGAACCCCTTCAGCTCCTTTCTCTCTCTCTTCTTTTCTAGAATTCCTATGATAGGGATATTGTACTGTTTGATTGTATCACTCAGTTCTCGAATTCTTTTGTGCTCCTGGATCAACTTACCTCTCTTTTTCTTGGCTTCCTCTTTTTCTATAATTGTTTCTTCTAATTCACCTATTCTCCTCTCTGCCTCTCGAATTCATGCAGTGGCTGCCTCCATTTTTTTATGCACCTAATTTATAGCATTTTTAAATTCTTCATGACTATTTTTAAGGTCCATAATCTTTGTAGCAATAGCATCTCTGGTGTCTTCTATGCCTTCTTAAAGCCCAGCAATTAATTTTATGATTATTGTTCTAAATTCTTGGTCTGTTATGTTGCTTATATCTGTTTTGACCAATTTTTTTAGCTGTCACTTCTTCCTGGAATTTCTTTTGAGGAGAGTTCTTCCGTTTTGTCATTTTGGTAGTTTTCTGTCTCATGTATGTTTTAAAAGCTTGTTATGTGCTCTGCCCCTGTGAGTACTGCGATATTAAAGGAGGGTCATAGACTGTCCAGGGCCTGTCTGTTCACGAAGTGTTCTTTTAATGATGTCTCTTGGTCTCTCTTTTTTGTGACTTTTGTTATTTTATTTCCCTACTCGTAGTGATATTTGGGCCTCTCCACCATGTGTACTTTGGTTGTTTCTTGAGGTAGTCAAGAAAGGAAAATAGACAGACAAAGAAACAGGGAACAAAAGTACACAAATGCACAAACAAATCAAACAAACAAGTAAACCGAAAAAAAGAAAAGAAAAGAAAGCAAAAAAATCACAAAACAAAAGCAACAAAAGACAAAGGACAGTCTAAAAACATAAAACCAGAAATCCCAGGTATAAATAAAGAACAGGGTGGAGTCAGTTGTGATGGAAGAGCATATACAAAAAGAGAAATGACAGGGTTAGGGAGAAAGAGAAGTTGAACATTGACCAGGCAGAGAGCCTAAAAGGCTTAATTCAGTGAGAGAAAATGGAGAATATGGCAGGAGGTAAGGAGAAAAGAAAAAAAAATGAAGATAATGTGACCTAGAGAAACTATATAGTCTGATTATTTCAGAGAGAGAGAAAGGAAGGTAACAAGGGAGGTGTAGAACATGCATCAAGAGAATGGGTTAAATATGCCTGTTTAAGCAAACCTATAACCAGATACCCAGTCCAGTGGAGGGGAGTGATAAGAGTGAGATAACGGAGAGTATATCTGAGAGGCAAGATTTGATCTAGAGTTAATCACGGCAATGCATCACTGCTGGTCTTGGGGAAGGGCTGTTTGCTTCTGTATCATCTATCCAGGCCCTGGTAAAAAAAAAAAAAAAAAAAAAAAAAAAGAATAAAAAAAAAAAAAAAAGCTACTACCCAGTGCAGATGGGCATGGTTTGGTGTAGGCGGGTCTCGCCTCCACTGTGGGTCCCACAGGCTGCCCGCCGAGGCCCGTCTATGTGGTTGTGGGGAGAACAATGGCGACCCCCCAGTCCCTTCTCAACCAGGCATTGCAAATCACTCTTTTGGGTCTGATCCCACTGTGCCACGGGCACAGCCAAAGTGGGCCATGTTCTATGTCTCACACCCAGCTGAGGTTTCAGATTTTACTCCATGTGCATTAATGATACTGCCCAAAATGTAACCGCACAAGCCAGGGCACTTCCTAGCAGGGGATGAAGTAGGGGAGTGGCTCCTCCTGATGCCAACTGCATCCTATCCCTTGAGTACCATTTATCCCAGAGGGACTATCTGGGACTGGGGCACCTAGCCCAAAGAAAGCTCTGCAGTTAGAGATAGGATTTCTCTCTGAAAGCCCTGCAATTAGAGATGGGATGAAAGGGTCCCTCTCTGTCCCAGGTCGAGGTTTTTCTCTTCTCCAGGGACAGGTGTAGGCTTCCCCAGCCACTCTTTCTCTTCCCTTTGTCTCTCCACAGAGGGGGTCCCTTCCCTCCGTGCCTCCGTGTCTTGGCCCTTTTTTATCTTCCCCAGTTTGCAATCATGCAGCTATGAGGCTGTCTTCTTTGTGGACTCCATCTCTTTTCCTCCCAGACTCTTGCGGTTCAGTCCTTTGGCTTCAGTCCTTCTTTGTTTGAGAGATGCAGGCAGGAATTACGGAGCTCTCTATTTCTCCGCCATCTTGCATTGTGAATCTCAGTTGTATTTCTAGTACATTTTTTATTGTTACTTTCTCCCATTCTTCCATAAATTTTGGGAGTCTTTTAGGAGATATTTCAAAGTAGTTTCTCTAGGTACTTTATGAATGTACAATAGAAGTCATTGACTTCTTATCTAATGTTTAATATTATGTATTTTTCTATTGTAAGTTGGTTTATAAATTCTGAAGATAACTATTTTAAAAATATTTGGAATGCGTTTGTCAGCAAAATAAAATCTCTAAGTGTTGCCGATTATATTTTTCCTATAGCTTCAGGGTGGTGTAATTTATGTATAATAACACCTTTTTAAAGGAAACAATTTGTTGATATTTGACATATGTAAGGAGTAATGAAGCTGTCACCACAGCAAAAGAGTAAACACACTCCGTCACTCCCAAAAGTTTGCTCCTGCTCCTTTCTAAGCCGTCTGTCCTCCTCCTTTGAGGAGGCATTTGTGAGTCTCCTGGAGACTCGTTGAGGGTTTGTAAAGATGATTCTTTGTGACAGATATATTGTAAATGTCTTTGATGGATTCCTCATTGTCTCCAATATTATTTCAGGTTCTCCGTATTTTAGCCTACCATTTCTCTCTTGGCTCTGATGTGTGGAATTTGGAATTCCTCCCTGGGAATTTGTGCATTTCTAATTTACCTCTGGAGTACTGCCCTTGCTGTGAGTAAACTAAAGTAGTTTATATTTTTTAAATCATAAACAAGCAGAAAATTTTATACTCACCATGCCTTTATATGCACTATTACAAATTTCCATCTAATCTGCTCAATTTCCACTATCATATAGATTGAACTATTTAACAATTTCTGTAGAAATGTCTTCTTAGACCCATATTTTTTTAAAAGTTGAGGTATAATGAACATACAATGTAATATTAGATTCAGGTGTACATTATGATTCTGCAATTCTTTACATTTCTCAGTGCTCATCACCATAAGTGTACTCTTGATCCCCTTCACCTCTTTCACCCATCCCGTCACCAACCTCCCCTCTAACCCATGTGTTCTTTAGAAGCTTATTTAATCTACAATGTTTTTGTCATTTTCCAGCTATCTTTCTGTTCTTGAGGTCTAATTTGACTCATTTGTAGTCTGAGAACATACTTCCTATGATTTCTGTTATTGTGGTTGTTCAAATGTATCTTATGGCCACAAATATGGCCTATCTCAGTGAATGTTCTATGTGAGCCTGAGAGGAATGTTCTGTTGGATGACGCATTCTACAGCTGGTAATAGATCCAGTTGATGGGTGATGCCGTTCAGTGCATCTGTGATCTTACTGAATGTATGCTGGATCTCTCAGTGAATTATAGAGGGTACTGAATTCTCTAGCTATAGTAATGGATTCAGCTCTTTCTACCAGCAGTTCTGTCAGTGTTGGCCTCATGTATTTTGACATATCTACTGTTAATGCATGCACATTAGAAATTGTTGCATCTTTTTGGAGAATTGACTTCTTTGCCATTGAAGTAATGTCAGTCATTATCCCTGACAATTTTCCTTACTCTGTAGAGTGTCTGAAGGATAATTTCACTGGCTACAGAGAGTTTGATGTTTCTTTTAACACTTTAAATATTCCATTCTTCTTCACTGCATGGTTTATGAAAAAAAGTCTCATGTATTCCTTCTCCTGGTTCCTCTTGGGTAAGGTGTTATTGCTCCCCACTCTCCTCAACCCCCAACCCCTACTCCAGATTTCCAAAGCTGTTTTAATTATCTGTAGTTGAATATTATATATTAGGCGTAGTTGGTGGGTTGTTGTTAGTTGTTTGTATGTTTGTTTTGGGTATTTATCCTGCTTTTGATTTTCAGAGCATCCTGGATCTGTGATTTGGTGACTAGTATTCATTTTGGAAAATCCTCAGTCTTTATTGCTTAAATATCTTTCTTCTCCATTGTCCTAGTAGTCCTAACATATGTGTGTTACACATTTTGCAATTGTTCCACTGGTCTTGGGTTTTCTATGCTGTATTTTTAATTTTTTTCTTTGTGTTACCTTTTTAGAAGGTGCTACTGGCATTTCTTTAGGCTCAATGATTCTTTCCTCAGCTATGTTGAGTCTGTTAATGAACCCATCAAAGGCATTTTTTAAATTTCTGTTACTGTGTTCTTAATTTCTCGAATCACTTTAAAATCTTAGAGTTTCATCTCTCTGCTTACATTCATCATCTCTTTTTGCATGTTGTCCACTTTTTTCATTATCTGCATTAGCATAGGAATGGAAGTGTTTTTAAGTTCCCAGACTGGTAATTCCTACATCTTTGCCACAGGAAGTGTGATTCTAATGCTTGCTGTCTGTGTTCAAACTGTGATTTTTACTTTCTATGACTGGTAAGTTGTATTGATGGGTAAATGTTATATGCTATAATGAAACGGAGGTAATGGGACATGAGTGTGTGGTTTTTATATTTATCTGGCTAGGGGTTAGGCTGAATTTACTCATAGGTGAGACAGGAAGGAGAGAGCCCTGGAGTTGAGTATTTCCCCTCACCTATATTGCTTAGTCTTTGGGAAATCCCCAGTTAGGTTCTTAGTTTCTCTTGAGGGAAGATCTTTTCTGGAAGAACAGAATACTTTGGAGTTTATTTCTAAATGAATATTTTCCCCCTCTCCCTGCCACTGTAGAAAACTTGCCTTCAGAAAGAAACATAAATATTAAGTATTTGGTGTGTTCATATTCCTTTTCACTTCCCCTGCCCGTGGGGCTGGGTGACAAGGGACAGGGAAGCTCAGAGGTTCCTAAGTGGCTTTTTGATAGCATGATTATATTCTAATATCCTGGCAAGAGTTTAGGGCTGGCCTCAGCCTCTCATCATCCTTTGAAACTTTTGAATGGGGAAATATGTTAATGGTGTCAAAAGTGGGTCATGCCTAGATTTGACTGAGCTAGAATTTATCAGGGGTGACTGGAGTCTGCAGAACACTTTTTGCTCTTTTTTGAAACATTAGTTGTCATTTTTATTGTTGCTTGTACTTTAGCTCTAGCCGTGTTTTATTCTTTTTCTCATTTGGTGGTTTTTATTTAGTTTGTAGCAGTCTGGAAAAAATCATGGAACCTGATGTGCTCTAACTGTGTATGAATTCAGCAAACAGCCAACTCCATGTAAGATTTCAAAAGAGCTTTCTAGAGAATGGAAGAGGCATATCTTAGCACAAAGGTTTTGCCCTTCCTTCCTACTTCCCTCACTCCGTCCCTCCCTTCCTTCCTTCCTTCTTCCTTCCTGTTTCTTTATTTTAGGATTTAAAAATAATCCTAGTTCTAAACTTCACTTTGAATACTGGGGTTAAAAAAAAAGTGAGGGAAATGATGATTTAGTGCATTTTTAATGTCTGTATTATTAATGGTCAAAATTGAATAGGTCAAATGTTCATTTAATGTAAACAGATTTTTGGGTCAAAAAAAGCTATTTACGTTGTGCCCTTTAACAGAAATTGTGAAGTAACATGACTTAAGTAGGAAATTCTAATTTTTTCTTAGTTTTTAATCCTGTCAATTAATTATGCAAAATAAAATTATTATAATTTCTTTGGATTACTATTTTGGTATTTATCAGGAACTATAGGTTTTTACTAATAATATGTTTTGACAGCAAACTTAAGTTTGTTTTTCCCCCCCTTGGAGCCTCGAGAATATCAAAGTAAGAATTTAAGCTTTAGTTTTCTTTGCAATATTTTCTCAGTACTGATGTTTGATGTGGGTTTTTTTTTAATGTTTATTTTGAGTGAGAGAGACAGAGTGCGAGTGTGGGAGGGACAGAGAGAGAGGGAGACACAGAGTCCAAAGTAGGCTACAGGCTCCCAGCTGTCACGACAGAGCCCAATGGGAGGGTAGAAACCATAAACCGTGAGATCATGACCTGAGCCAAAGTCGGACACTCAACCAACTGAGCCATGCAGGTGCCCCTTGATGTGCATTTTAATTCAACGAAGGATAAATATGATGACTTTTGATGTCTAACTGTCTTGTTAACTCTTCAAAATCTTTCTCTTACCTGTTTGGAGCCTAAGTGATAATGTGGAGAGAGTTGTCATCTCTGAAGACAAGAAATCAGGAAGAGGACCACATTACCAGAGTAGAGGGAATGAAATGAGTGTATTTTACATAAAAATGTTTAGGAAACAAGGGATGATATGAGCCTGAGGTTTGGAGTGAGTACTTTGCCATGACCTGGCTCTTGGTGAAATGTTAAGATGAGAAAACACTCTGAGTTTATCAAGAAGCCTAAGCTTAGAGAAGAAGCCAGCTATTGCCAGGCAGGGTGTATGTCACAAGAAAGGTTTAAACCATGGTTTTGAGTCTTAAGTGGAGGGAGCCGTTCATGCCAGAGGAGAATGAGTGGAAATGAATTTGTTGCAAATGGGGGTAATGTATTCTTCACGGGCCCCATAGACTGTGGTGATTCTGTGGTGCTGCCTGCTGAGAGCCAGGTGGCTGCCTGACACATAGCAAGCCCTCAAAGGCTGTTGTTCATCACTGTGAATGCAGCAGTGGTGGGGGGTGAGAAGAGTGAACTCAGGGCATGAGAGCTCTCCCACTGGGCCAACAGAAGGGAAGTTTGCACTTTGTGGTCAGATGAGAGAATTAATGCCTATTAAAGGAATCTGTTCTAGAGCTTACATGTGTTATCCACCTGCAATTTGGGGCTTCATGTGTGTTGAATAATATTCTTATAAGGTTGGAGGGTAACATTCTCATGTTGGGATGAAAAAAAAGTTTGTCTCCTAGGGACTGCCATTAATCCAGATCCTCCAGCAACTACATGTAAAGCTGAGATTGTACCCAAGTGTGTTTGAGTCCAAATACCTTGTCCTCCAGGGCCTGCAGGCTAGGGTTCATGAAAGGCAATCTGTGAGCAGCAGGAAGTCATCCAAGGCCTTTGGGTAGTCAGTCAGTCAGCAGTTTGAGCTTTCCTTGTGTGGAATTCCAAATAGCACCTGGGGGTGTAAGTGGCTCAAACCAAGACTAAATGATCGTTTTGTTTGCTTTTGTTTATTCGTTCATTTTCAGGGACCTCTTTATGTACCTTAATAAATGGAGGACAGAAATGTAAGTTGATAGGATTTGATTTTTCTGTTTCATCTCTGGTGGTGGCATAAGTATTGGAAGTGATTGAATTTTCCAAGAAGGATGCTTCTAGATGGGAGAGAAATTAGAAGATATTTTATTGCGTTTCTCCATTTTAGACAATATTTTAAATAGGAATCTCATTGAAATAAAGTTTTCTTAATCCTGCTAAAACTTGATTTCCTCAGGCACAATGGGAAAGTTAAAACATTAGTTACACCCACCTGTCAGATCCTGTGCCTGTGCTGCTAATACACTGGGGTTATTCGATGTCACTGGTTTGGTAACAACCTTAGAGAATGTTGTATCTTCTTTTAGTTAGTTTACAGCGAATAACTGAGAGGATCAATACTTTTTTATTTTTTTAATGTTTATTTATTTTTGAGGGAGAGAGAGAGAGAGAGCGAGTGCACAAGTACGAGCAAACATGCATAAACAGGGGAGGAGCAAAGAGAGAGAGGGAGACACAGAATCTGAATCAGGCTCCAGGCTCTGAACTGTCAGCACAGCCTGATGCGGGGCTTGAACTCACAAACTGTGAGATCATGACCTGAGAAGAAGTCAGATGCTTAACTGACTGAGCCACCCAGGCACCCCTACATTTTTAAGGAAGAAAACAGAGAAATTTACTTGCTGAAGAAATATCCATTTGGGAACAGAAGGTACCATTGCCCTTTCAAATATTTTTTTGTGATTTCATTTTGGTTATTTCCACTCTGGTAGATCATCCTACTGACCTATTTCATGTGTTTTATAAAGAGTACCAATTCAAGACAGGCTTCACAAATGTAAAGAGCTAGCTCTTTATTTGTGAAAGGAGTCACATCTTAGAAAATAGGTTTATCTAGCACTATGCTTTTTTTTTTTTTTGAATTCTGTTTCCTTTTATAGAACAATGAATAAAGAAATGTCTTCAGGAAACCAAGAGAGAACGTAAGTACCAAGAGAGAACGTAAGTTTCTCTCTGATGAAGCTCTTAAATCAAAGGTGAGAATCCCTTCTTTGTCTGGATTGCGTTCTAAAGACACAAGTAAATGTAATGAATTATTATTACTCGTTCAACATGTTTTGTTGAAGGAGAACATCAAAATAGTTGAGCACTTGAATGAAATTAAAGAGTTTTTTTTAGTGTTTATTTTTTGAGAGACAGAGAGAGACAGCACAAGCAGAGGAGGGGTCAGAGATAGAGATAGAGAGAGAGACACGGAATCCAAAACAGGCTCCAGGCTCTGAGCTATCAGCACAGAGTCCGACGCGGGGCTTGAACTCACAAACTACAAGATGACAACCTGAGCTGAAGTCGGACGCTTAACTGACTGAAGTACCCAGGTGCCCAATTTAATGAAATTTTAAATGACACCTTTCTAAGTGCATGTGCTACCTTGCAATCTCAGAGAGGGAGGCAGAGAGAGAGAGAGAGAGAGAGAGAGAGAGAGAGAAAGAGAGAGAGAGAGGGAAGCAGAGAGAGAGAGAGAGAGAGATTGAGGAATGTCAAGAATTAGGAAGTGGTAAGAGTTGGCTGCTGAGTTTTACTGTAATTTGGCTTTGGAGGCTTTTTGTTCATTGGATGAGGTGAGCACAGCATATTCACTTGCTGTTTACCACAGTAGAGAGTGGGCCTCTGGGAACCAAACCTTTTTCTGAACGGTGAGCTGGAATTTCACTAGGACAACCATGATGAGTTTTGCTATTTCAAGGACTAGGAGTTACCTTTTATTTTCACAACTAGGTAATTATCACATCATTCAGCTCTGCCCTCCAAGATATGTAGAAAATCCCCAAATATAGTTAAGAGAGAAAGGGTGATAGCCAAAGTGTATAATCCTTTCCTTTAAAAAAATTTTTTTAAAACTATTCTTTATTAATTTTTTTATTTTAGTGAGAGGGCATGCAAGTGGGGGAGAGGGGCAGAGGGAAAGACAGAGAATCTTAAGCAGGATCCATGCTCAGTGTGGAGCCCAACACAGGTTTGGATTCCATGATCCTGGAATCATGACCTGACCCAAAATCAAGAGTCTGACGCTAAACTCACTTAGCCACCTAGGTGCCCCATAGTCTCTTTCTCTCTTAATGCTGAACAGTGAATTTTCAATGTGGATAGGGGAAGTTTATATATATATATATATATATATATATATATATATACACACACACACATATACACACACACACATATGTATATATGTGTATATATACACATACATATGTATATAAATATATATGTAAATATATGTATACCACTAAGAAAGCCATTTATGAGCTGTTAGACATGAACTATTTTCCATATCTTTGTCTTCTAGTTATATTTATGCCTCAAGGTCTTTGTTTATTGCAATGCATGATCCTATTGTGTTAGGTACACTCAAATTGTGCAGTCATTTTTCCTTTAAAGTCTTTTCTCACATCTATCTTAACCACAGGATGCAAACAGTGAATTTGAGGATATAGAGCTAAGAGCTTTGAGGTCCAATAAGTGTCAGCTGGAAGGTATATTGTCTGTTGGGGAGAAATCCCCATATGATGGCAATGACTTTGCATTGGAAAGGGAAAGAATACCTTCATGCCTTCATGGTTCTTGCCTGTTTTCTGTCTCATCAAAATCAAGACTCAGGTCATGTGCATGCTTATAAAGAACCCCTCCCCCTGCTTTTTTTTTTTGTTTGTTTGTTTTTTTTTTACAGAAAATAAAAAGGCCCTGGAAGACCACTGTAATGCATTAAGGTCTGTGAAAGCAACAAAGGAAGCAAAAGTCAAACAGCTGAAGGAGAAAGCACATAACCTGGAAGAATTCTATGAACAAAGAAAAGTGGCTACAGAAGAATAAGATATTCATGTGATAATTGTCACAAGTACTGTTGTATGAATGAATGTGGCAGCCAGTAGAGATAATTATATTTCTTTAGGTACTGGGTCCAGACTATTTTTGCCTAATGCATTCAGTAGAATTGTACCTTCCCTTCCTACCTTGCTTTCTGTAACCTGCATTTTCCTTTCTGTCCTAAGTACTTGTCACACATTGTGTCAAGTATTTGGGGCAGAAGAGGGAAGGTACCAGCATTAATAATGTTGATACCTGGATCTGCTCTGGATCCATCTACATTGTCCTATAGGTTTCAATCTCATCACATTGTTTTGTCATCACCAATTAGGTCATTTTTGTTCAGGACCAGACATGGGTCAAAAATGTGTGGGGAAAAAATGGAATTACCTTGCTGCAGAAACAATAGAAATTTCTTTCTGGAAAGTGGGTAGGGATGCCAGCAGTACTGGATCCCTGCATCCATTCTGCCAGTGAGATAGTTCACTGCAGGCCCAATCCCTAAGAAAGCCGAGTAGTTTCCTGTCCCCTAATTTTTAAGTGTAACTTCTCTGGGTCTTGACCAAAGCCTGCAGCTTTGAACTAGGGCTCATATTTGCTGACTGCCCCTGAACTACACGTGTTTCCTTCTAAGTCTATGCCCATAAAGTTGTTTAGCTTCTTTGCAGTTCCAGTGTATGCCCCCCCCTCCCAAATCATTGATGAGTCCTGGGGAGATTGGGTCCAACTCCCACCCAGGCTGGTTTCATCCTGGGATTCCTTCTTCTCCATCTTGGTCTCATGTGTCTTCATGGGGTCATTAGAAATTTGTGCATTCCCTCACACGTTTCCTCCTTTGTGCAGTATTTCCTTTTGTTCTCAGGAGGAGATTGGGGACTTTAGAGTCCCTCATTCATGATGGGAAATAAACTCTTCCTTCTCTTCCCTGAAGATTCAGCTTTATGTTAGTCCTTCCCACACCTGGGGTTAGGGCCTGCTCTGTCTCACCGGCATCTTGTTTTTGTTAATTTGTAGCTCTTTCTGGGAGTGGGTACAGTGCTCTGACCGCCTTTCTATCTTCAACTCCTTACAACAGAACCACTACATTACAACCATTCCAGAAAGCATTTGCTGAAGGACTGCCTGAAAGGCCAGAAGGAAATGCATGTGCTCTTCTCTGTCTAGTGCTTCTGTCTCCATTTCTAAGAGATTTTCAATTTTGCATGTGATTCTTGAGTACATCAAGTGTCCAGTTGAAACCCTTTAAATCAACACTACGAATAACATAGTCTGAGGGCAACACAGCAAACCAGCCTTTCTACACATTTCCCTTTGCTGTCTTCATTATCAATGAACTCAGTCTTGTTAAAGTAGATTAGCTCCATGAAGTTGAGAATTTTCCATCTGAAATCTGTTTCCTGGAGATAAACCCAGACT
>JAQQST010001664.1:0-12018 GCA_028646485.1 Cryptoprocta ferox | reverse complement strand
CTCCTTCTTTCCTTCCCTCCCTTCCTCCCTCCTTCCTTCCTTGTTTCCTCCTTCCTTCTTTCCTTCTTCCTTCCTTCCTTCCTTCCTTCCTTCCTTCCTTCCTTCCCTCCTTCCTTCTTTCCCTCCCTCTTCCCTCCCTCCCTCCCTCCCTCCCTTCCTTCCTTCCTTCCTTCCTGACATGTTTATCAAATGCCTACCACGTGCCATCCACTCTGCCAGACACTGGACGTGATAATATGTGATCTGTGCCCAAATAGGCTCCCATTTTCTCCTGTTTTTAATCAGTGTATACACTGTTTTGCTTGCTATTGATTCATGCTCCATTTAGTTTCTATGCTGTTTTTTTTTTCCAGAGCAGAATGGAACAGTTGCTTCTACTTTAATTTCCGATGCTTGCTACGGCTAAGCTGAAGGCCGCACCACCAGAAGCTTGGTAAGTGTGGGTGACTGGCCTTGGCTGGGGAGCCGCTGAGAAGTTCAAGTGGGAAGGGCCCCAGACAGTCAAGTGAGTGCTTTCAGTTTTCTGAATCTGGCATCGTGGGAATTTGCCGGGCCTGCTGGCCATGGAGAGAGTCTGACTTGGACTCTGTGGGCTTGGAAAGACAGTCAAAAAACTCTTCCTTTCCCTGAAATAACCATGCATTTGTTTCAAGACTTGAAACAGTTCTGAATGCTGGAATTTCCCTCTGTGTTTATTTTCACATCTGGGTGATGGTCTTCTGCTACTGGAGGACTTTTAATGAATCACTTCAGAGATTGCTTTTAATGTTTCCCATATGAGAGGGGGCTGGCGCTCGTCTTTTTTCCTGGGGCCTTACAGGGCAGGACTGACTTGGTTTCCCGGCTGGCCGCCTGGAGCTCTCCCTTGGGGTAGGCAGATGGACATTTTTCATTTTTCTGGGAAACCTGTTGCTGCAGAGCTCCTCATCACAGGCTGGCTTTCCATGTGAGGAAGGGGGAAAAGGTGGACTGGAATAGAAATCAAAGAGATAATAGGCTGGTTTGAATTGGTTCAAGATGTCCTGGGTTGCGCTCCCTTCGGTAGCCCCTGGCAGACGCCACCCCTCTGCTTTCCCAGGCTCTCATCTGCGGTGACAGGAGCTCCAGGAGACAGCGCCGCCGGCTGGGGTCGGCTTCCAGAGCACAGCTTGGGAGGCTCGGGAGGGTGTTGGCTAAGCTCAGGAGTTACTGGCTGCCAGGCATCATTTGATGGGCGCCTGTTCCCAGGGCCCTCGGCAAAGGCCAGGGGTGGCCATGTCTCTATGACCACTGCAGGTCAGTGGTTTCCATTCGTCCTTAGCTTGACAGGTGGGCTCCTTTGTGGTCACATCCCTGCTCCATGTCCCTCTGCTACCCCTCACCCTGATCCATATGCCATGTGCTCGCCACATCTCACGCACTGTTAAGTGCGTCCCGGCTGTCCCCATCTCAGATCCGCCCTGCACTCTGCTCTGCCTAGCTCTAAGCCTCAGGAATCTGACTGCTTGGGGTGCATCGCCTACGCTGTCCTGCCCTGCCCTCTGGCTTCCCGTTGGGCTTGGCAGATGGGGGGGGCCCCCACAGGAGATCGGAGGAGGGAGGGAGAGAGAGGCGCAGGTATTTATTTCCTCGGCCCCCGGTCTGTGGGGTCATCTCAGGCTGGCTGTGTGCCTTAGAAGTCTCAGATCCTCTCAAGGTGGTGTGCCTTGTATAACTTTCTCTTTCTGTGTTCACATAACTGGTGCCTTCCTTCATCCTTTTGAGTCCTGGACCCCTGCACTGTCTCTTGAGGTTTCCCTGTATCTTGCCCACACCTTTGTCAGTAATCTGTTTACTAAACCCTTCTTGAATTCTCTTAATTTGAGCATTCCTGCTGGAGCTCAGACTGATAGATACACGATGTCATTTTATACGCTTGGATCTTTCCCATGTTGTTTCCTCTGCCAAGAATTCCCTTCTTTGCCTTGGCTACCTGTTGGACTACTCCACATCCTTTAAAATCCCACTGAAATGTCACCTCGGTGAAGACTGTCTTGAGTTCCTCCTAAGAGTTGATTACTGCCCCCCTTGGCCTTCTGTCTCTCTCGTTTATAGACCCTCCATCTCCATCCTAACCCCTTGTTAATCAGACATGTCCAAACTTTCCCTCATCAAAACTTTATAATATTTAATTCCTTCAAAGTTTGATTAAGTGACTATCGAAAGGGCTTGCTTCCATGCAAGGCCCAGAGTAGATGCTTAATAAATGGTAGCTATTATCAGACTACTTCATACTAAAGTGTGAACGGCTATATGGTTTAATGCATTATCCCTCCCAGGAGCAGCTTGCATTTATAAAGGACCTTTTAGAATTAATATTCTCTCCAATGAATCTCTAAATTGGCAGAGGGGTGGAAGGTCTAGAGATCGGTCTCTGGGGCTTCTCAAATTATATCAGGTCCAAGGCCTCTTTGTAGGTTTGAGAAAACAGAGAATCACTTCAGGTCAGTACTCAGCATACAGAGGCTGCTTGGAAAGGGGACAGGTTGCTCAACAGTGGCCTGGGGGAGCAGCGTCTGTGGAAAAAGACAGATGTGACTGGACACATCTCCGCTCAGCTAATATACCCTTCTAGTGCTATTGGAATGTGATTTTCTAAATTGTGACTGGACTGGCTAGCTTTCTTCTCTTGTGGTTGAGTTTGTAATAACATAGACGATGACTCTAGTTTTGCCAAAGTGGAAAAAAAATTGCCATCCAATGGATTTTTATGGTAGTTCTTAAACATTTTTAAAAATATTATTAAGGATGTAGCTCAGTAAGTCTTTAATGACCTGCTTTGGGGCTGATGAGCCAAGGCACAGACTTATGAGGCTGGGTGTGGGCAGCGGAGGGGTGCTACACCTGGGAGGTGCCAACGCTGGTTTAGTTACTGGGTGCAATTTTGCCTAAAAATGGAGCTACCTACGTAAGTACAAATCCAGAGTATTTTGATCGTCCGTGGCTTGGGGCAGAGATCAAAGCTAAGTGTCTCACTCCTCATTAAGTTCAAGAAGCCAGGGAATCTGCTCTGTTCCAAGAAGTCCAAATACATCCTTCCTGGACTCTGGAGAATCGCAGCTCATGTCTTAGGTAGTAGAGATGCAGGACTGGGTAGAGAACCACCTCTTGCACGCTGCCCACCCCCTCACCCCCCGCTCTGTGAAGAAGAGGGGCCAATCTGACATAGTCTCATAATCAAGAAATCTGGGGACATCTTTTTTTGACGTTTATGTATTTATTTTGAGAGAGACAGAGACAGAGAGAGTGAGGAGGGACAGAGAGAGGGAGAGAGAATCCCAAGCAGGCTCCGCACCGTCAGCCCAGAGCCCGACGTGGGGCTCGAACCCACCAGCCCATGAGATCATGACATGAGCTGAAACCAAGAGTCAGACACTTAACTGCCTGAGCCACCTGGGAGCCCCTAGGGACATCTTTTATAAGAGAGTCCATGTGGCTGGCCAACCGGCAGGCTTCAAGACCCGAAAGTGGTGCTGGCTGAGTTAAGGGTGTGGCTGCCGGGTGTCTTGGAGTGTTTGAGGGCAGAAGGTTTCTCAGGGGGTGATCACGTCAGGTGAGCAAAATGGAAGGTGCCCAGGCGCTCTGCGTTTGCTGCTCCCCCACTCCCCACCCAGTTTCTTGGGTCATCAGTGTCCTGAGCTCCCCCTTTCCCAGGAACTATCATGCAGCCGCTGTGAGGCCCCAAAACCTGGGAAGGGAGGCTTGTGAACTAGACTGAGAAGGGGGTTTGTCCTGGCCAGTAACACCAGCCTGAGTTGGTCTGCTGCTGCCTACCTGAGCTCCCCAGCCCCCCAGTGGCCATCGTCCCCACCACCCAGGGTTACACATCCCTTTCTGCTGCTTTCTGGATGCACCTCTGTGTTTAGTAGATGCTCAGAGAGCATTTGTCAATGGAGTTACCTTGAACGTTTCACCTCCTATGCTCTTCATTGTCCTAAGATGCTGTTCATTTCACCTCTTCTGCCTCAGTGTTTACATTCCTGGATCGGGCCCCGTTTGGGAGGCCACGTCCCTGGGGCAGGGGTGAGTGACACACTTGCTTTGTGTCTCTGGCCTCAAAATGGCGTTACTGGAATTCTAGCCTTACGGCTCCTGGCTACCTGACTTTCAACCTTTGCTGCATGTTGCAGTGTGGAACAGGGCAAATCCCCCTTGTTTCAAAGCATTGCACATAAAGATATTCAAGACATTTCAAAAATCCCTAGTCAAAACATTTTGGGAAGAACAGCCAGATTTTGTAAAGAAAAAAAAAAAAGGGCAGTTTAATGGGCAAAGATATTTTGAGTAATTCTACGCCTGAGTGGCTGTCCAAGTTAAGAAGCTGTTCAACGAGCATTTTCAGGAATCAGTCTCCAGGCTGACTTATTGTTGGAGCATATTCAGGGGCCACAGTCATCTCACCGAGTGGCTGGACCTGATCAGAAAATGGTTGTCCTCACCCTGCCCACCCACGTCCCCCCCCCCCCACCCCGACTGTGGGTTTCCACATCGGGAAGGTGACAGGCTCACGTGGTTTGCCTTAGGACTGGCGGTGCAGGCACACTGATGGAATAAGCACCACTTTGGTCTTTCCTTCCCTCACACCTGGAGGCAAGAATGCCTTCCCTGGAGTGCGAGGACAGAGCTCCAGAGAGCCGTGTGCCCACCTGGAACAGTGGGATGGAATGCATGCCAAGGAGGAGGCCCGCACCTGCAGTCCCGTGGTAGTCTCCCACCTCACCTGGGTGCACCTGTTCCCAGCTTCCGACTTCATGCCTCTCCCTGCCCCTCACCCCGTGCAGGTGCATTGGGTAAAGCAGACCTCGAGGACCAGAGACGATGAAGATACCGCTCCTAACTTTGCTATTTGTGGAGCATTCTGTGACCTGAGGCAGGTCCTTTTACACCCGTCTGCCTCAGTTTCCCTCTTCACATGGCGTAATACGGCAACTATTCTGAAAACAGGTTTGTCCTCATCCGACCCCACTTCCTCCCATCTCTTTAGTGGTTGCTTTTCATCTCTTGTTATTTCTCGATTCTATTTTCCTCTCAGCTGGTTGCCAATTTCTCTCCCTCTCAGCTGCATGTTGATCATAACTGGAGGGGTATGTTTTTTGAAGACACCTTAAACATAAAAGAGGTTTCTGGAGGGCCAGAAGCCTTCGAGGTGCAGACGAACAAATCTCCAGTGACAATATTTCAGCAGGGATTTGTGGGGTTTTTTTCTTTTTCTTTTCTCAGATGGGAGTCTTTTCTAAAATGTTTTACATCCTATCATGGTGGCAGAGGAAACTTTACATAATGGAAGTCATACAGTTTGCTTTTCCTGCTTTCTATTAGAACAGAACTGTATTTCCTTGTCACTAAAATTATTTTCTAGGCATCTGCTTTTCTAACATTTTCTTTCTTTTTTTTTTAATTAAAAAAAATGTTTATTTATTATTGAGAGACAGAGCATGAGCATGGGAGGGGCAGAGAGAGGGGGAAACTCAGAATCAGAAGCAGGCTCCAGGCCCTGAGCTGTCAGCACAGAGCCCGACGCGGGGCTCGAACCCACAAACTGAGAGATCATGACCTGAGCCGAAGTCGTATGCTTAACCGACTGAGCCACCCAGGCGCCCCTAACATTTTCTTCTAAAAAGTTTTCATTTTTTTAAATTTATAGTTTATTGTCAAGTTGGTTTCCATATAACACCCAGTGCTCTTCCCCACAAGTGTCCTCCTCCATGCCCATCACCCCCCTTCTGCTTTCCCCCTCCCCCTTCCGCCCTCAGTTTGTTTTCAGTTTTCAAACCGTGCAGAAAAGTTGGAGGGCTTTTCGAGGGGGTACTCACATACCTGCGGCTTACAGTCTACATGTATTAGTCTTCTAAAAATTGTTTCTTTATTTTTAAAATTTATTTTTAAAAGTTTTTTTTTTAAATTACATGCATTAATATTTAACTCTGCGTGGTTTCATCATGCTTCTCCCTACCCAGCCCTTCCTGTCTCCATCCATCCGTCTGTAATTTTGGGGGTGCATTTCAGGGTAAGTTGCAGCCATTAACAGACACCTCCAGTATACTTCAGCAGGTATATTATTAGAGTCCGCTGTTTGCTTATCATTTTTTTCTGAACACACAATAAGACGCATACATCTTAAGTGTGCTGTGTGTAGACAATTCATTTCTTAAAACGTTCACTTCTATTTTGGCTGTGTGTTCCCACACTTCTTTACTTAACAGTTAATTGGCTAATAGTGACCAAGGGACTACTCTGCATTCTGTGTTTGGAAGCTGGAGGTCTAGGCTCCTTTGTTGGACAGCAAGGAGAGGTGATTGTTGCTCCCGCCCCCGTCCCGATTCCCATCCAGCGTGATCTCTCAGCATCCAGGCGTGGGATGCAGACCCCTCCCCTCTTCTCCTCCCCCTCCAACCCTTGGTCAGGGAGGCCCAGGGCCACCTACTGGGCCCCTCTACTGCAGCCTGGCCTTGGCCAGCCAGACCCGGGGATGCTGACTCTGCAGCCCCGAGAGAGTTTAATCATTGTGGACATCAGCTACCAGGCTGGCAGTTATGATGTGCTTCCGTTTCTGAAGAACTCGCCTTCATGTCGCATCATTCAGACCTCACTGCAGCCCGGCGGGGTTACTATTAGAAAGGGTATTTCTCAGGCGGTGATCCTGAGGCTCAGAGCAGGGCGGGGGTGAGGGTTGTGCAGCTTGGGTCTAGATGCAGGCCTGTGTGGGTTCATGTGATGAGCTCTTCCTAGGGCCCCACAGAGCTTTTCCCCAATCTGAATTCCCAGGCTGTGACAGAGAGACTCTGCATATCACTAAACATAGGTCCTAGTAACTTCCTGGGAAGTCTGATTTGGGCACGATGTTAAACTGGCTGGGGGTTTGCAGACATTGATGACATAATTTGCTGGCCATGTGACAGGGGGATGTATATATAGTCTGGTGGAAAAAGAGCACTGGTTTTGGAGTCAGCTGATGTGGGTTCTTCATATCCAAGCTATGTGCCCTCAGGCAAGTCACTTAACAAGAACCAGTATTTTTTGTTTTTTTGATAAAATACAAATGTTTGTTCTAGGCAATCACCCAAAAGGTAAGGAAAGACCCTTTACAATCTCTTATCAGGAGCAGACCAATATTCATGCAAACTTTGCACTTAAAAATTTTTTTAATGTCTATTTATTTTTGAGAGAGAGAGACAGAGCATGAGTGTGGGAGGAGCAGAGAGAGGGAGACACAGAATCTGAAGCAGGCTCCAGGCTCCCAGCTGCCAGCACAGAGCTCAACGCAGGGCTCGAACTCACAAACTGTGAAATCCTGACCTGAGCCAAAGTCAGACACTCAACCAACTGAGCCACCCAGGTGCCCCTTTGCATTTTTAATAGATGAAAGAAAATTATGTACCAGTTTTATATAGGCTCATTATTGATATTAAAGCTTATTTTTAAAACCCTTAAAACAAATTAATTCAATCTTATCCAGTTTGATCACACATAAAATTCCTTTGCCAAGATTCCTTTCTCATAAACTTTCCACAACTTTCTGTGTCTGTTTTAGTTTGTCCCTTGTCTCTTTCCCATTAGAGATAATCAGCTTTGCTTTAGGACAAAATTACTTTCTTTTCCCTCAACAAAACTGCAACTGCATTCTTCATACTTTTTCTTAATAAATGCATACATCCTATTTTCTTTGCATATAGAAGTGTGTCCCTTATGATAAGAACTCGTATTTTTGAGTGTTTAATAAGTGCCCAGTGGGGTACATACCTCATCTCCTTTACCTCCCTTCCTGGTGCCCTACCATTATTTTCCACCTTGCTTTACAGACGAAGAAACTGAGGTGCAGAGAGATGAAGTACCTTGTCCAAGGTCACAGAGCTGAGGAGCCCAGACACCGGGGCCTGTTCTCTTAACCACAGTGTGCAGTCACCACATCTGCAGCATGGGGATAACTCGGCCCTCCTTTGGGGAGCCTTGGGGACTGCGGGGTCAGGTCTGTAAAGTTTTATGTCCGGAGAGAAGTGAACTTCGGTCCCTGCCCTCAACAGTTCAAACACAGGCTACAACTAGATGCCCCTGGGCCACATTTGGTCCACATGATATTTGCTGGAGAGTTTATGCTTTAACCTTGGATTGTCCATAGTTATAGATTGAGAGAATGGACATAACACTCTCGTTTTCCAGCTTCCCTTTAAGAACCTGAACATCCGGACAGAGCAAGTCCCAATTGTGGGGCATGAAGCAGCTGGCAGACGCTGAGGTAGCTGGTGCTCCCCTTTCCCCCCAGTCCTCCATAGTCCCCACTGTTCCTTCTTGTCTCCCACTTCCTGAGGCCAAGCGTCAGCGGCCATTTTTCACCCTGCTTGCATTGTGGTTTGGGGCTGACGCAGGCCCGCTGGACTCACTGTCTGCCTTGCCCCTGTGGGCATGGGGGTTTGTAGACAGAGCAAAGACCAGAGGGCTCATGGGACATCCTTATTATTGTCCGGGAGGGAGCCACGACTCAGGTCATTTGTTATCTGTGAGAATCAAAGGTCAGGGTGTTCTCATGGCCAAAGGAATATTTGGAAGGCGTTTGCTTCCTGGTTTGTCATACCAGGCTTTGGTGGATGCTGTGGCTGTATGTACACTTGTCAGTTTCGGGTTCCCTGTGGTCGCCCAGGGCATCGCAGACGACCCTCGCTCCTGATTGCGCACCCTCTTCCCTAGGACTTCCATCTGAAAGTGTAATCATGTTCCCGGGAGAGGCAGGAGTAACGCAGCATTTCCCCAAAGGCAAGCATTTAGGTAATACACAAGCATTTTTAAAATGTTGATTGTTATGTGTTTATTTTCATGAGTACTAGAAACATATAACCAGCACGTCAAGTCTCTGATTTTTAAGAATATTCTTGCTTAGGAGGAAGCGAGGTTTTAAAAAGAGTTATTTTAAAGTTGATTGAAAGAGAAAAAGCAAGGGGTGCGTGGGTGGCTCAGTCGGTTAAGCGTCTGACTTCGGCTCAGGTCATGATCTCGTGGCTTGTGAGTTCGAGCCCTGCGTCAGGCTCTGTGCTGACAACTCAGAGCCTGGAGCCTGCTTTGGATTCTGGGTCTCCCTCTCTCTCTCTGCCCCTCCCCCACTTGTGGTGTGTGTGTGTGTGTGTGTGAAAAGTAAATAAACATTAAAAAAATAAAGAGAAAAAGCAAGTAAATGCCACTGTGGGTGAAAAGTGACAGCAAAAATAATGTCGACACATTAATGACTGAAGTTTGGGAAAAACTTCATGGGGCTTCTGTCATCCTCTCCACTCTCTATGGGCCAAGTCCAGGGGCAGGAGGCAGGGTCCCCTCTCTTATCCCTTGCTTCATCTCCACTGCTCCCCCAAGGCTGGGGAACCTTGACCTGGGTGTGATGGGAAGCTTCGCTATGCCTAATCGCAACTTCTCCAAAGTCTATCATGTTGGCTTTGCAAATAGGCCCTTTATGGGTCTTGAAGGCTCTACACTTTTGAAACTCAAGAAAAGATTCTCGTTGTGTGTCATCTCTTTCTTGGGGTATAGGCTATAGAACACGGTCTGCTACATGAATGGGGGAATTATCCTGGGGCGATGTGACATAGCAGGAAACACACAAAACCAGCCAACCAAAACCCTTAGCAGTTAGTAGTTTTGACGAAATATCCCATCATACATGGATGCAGCAACTGTATATACCAACAGCAGTTGTTGGAAAGAACATGAGGATTGAGTTGAGTAAATGAACTTGGCTGGATTTCTTCACCTGTCTGCAGAGTGGTATCAGTACTCAGTAACTGGTCGCCCCTGTGGGGATGTTGACAACAAGCCAGCTCTTTCTTCGGGTGCTGATGTTAATTTAGAGAGAAAGAGGAGTTGTATCTTGAGGTTTAAGTTGGAGTTTTTGCCCATGGGAACATCTTGACAGAGAGCAGTCTGTTGGCATATGCCCTAGGGCCACCATTTTCCTATGCCTTTGTTTGGTCTGTGGGGACAGGAACATTCTATTCTGTTGGTCATAGGCCAGACAATGGGAGGAGAGGGCAGCTCTTGGGAGGAGAGGGCAGCTCTTGGCACTTGGCTACTTTCTCGGTTGTAAAAGCCAGCGAGGATGGGCTGCAGCGCTTGCACCTGGCTCCCATAGGTGAATACACAGACTTTACTAAGTCCCAGCTGAGGGTCCAATGGAGGGAAGGGGACACATGAGTGCGTTACCATGAATGGAGATCACTAGGATTCTCACCAATGCAGCATTAGCATAAAGGACAGAAATGGCCTGAAGAAACTAGCTTGGCCATTCCTAGAGAGAACTCCCCATTGAAAATAGATGCCTCTCTTTGGTGAGTTTTTATTTAATTTGCAGTTATTTCCATTGATTTTGCAATAACCACATTTTCTAGTTTCTGTATGTGATGCTCCCCTCCCTGGTTCCAAAAGGATCCAGCCCCACAGACATCTTGACGTTAGCCGGTGAGACGGTTTTTGGACTCCTGGCCTTCTGGAACTGTAGAGAATGATTTTTCTTTTTAAGACACTACGTTTGTGGTCATTTGTTACAGTGGCCACAGGAAAGTAGTACACATAGCCCCATCCTTTCTCTATATTGTGCTTCTGTTGGGGAACGCGCCAGTAGGAGATACCACGTCCCATCCAGTTATAGCTGAGTCGGTGACTGGTGGAGGAATGTTTGCCTCCTTGCCCCTCAGAACCTCCATCTGGTTCTCTTTGATCAGCAGGGCTCTGAGTCTGAGCTCGGGGGTTCCCTTCAGAAGAGGGAAGGGCCAGGATGCCCTGGGAGCTGTGAGACGGGGACACTTTCGTGTACCTATAGCATTTTCCCAGCCACAGGAACCAGAGGAAGCTGATGCTGGCATCTGGACCCAGGTAATCTGAATTCATTTCCTGGGACCACAAAGGTAGTGGCTTAAAACAGCACAGATTTAATTTTTTTCAGTTCTGGAGACTGGGAGTCAGAAATCAGTCAAGGTGTTGGCTTTTTGGAGGCCTTAGAGGAGAATTCATGTCCTTGGGTTTTCCACCTGCTGGAAGCGACCTCCATTCCTTGGCTCCTGGGCTCTTGCTCCATTTTCAAAACGCATCACTGCAGCCTCTCATCTGTCACCACATGGCCTTCTCCTCTGACTCTAACTCCCCTTGTGCCCTCTTAGTAGGAGACATGTGGCCACACGGGGCCCACTGGGTATGCAGCATCAGCTCGTCATCTCAAGACCTTGAACTTCATTACATTTGGTGGAGCCCCTTGTTCCAAGGTCACAATCGTAGGTTTAGGACTTAGGATGGGGACGTCTTTGGGTCTGAGTACTTAGGGCCATTATTCAGCCTACTGCCGACCCCCTCAAAGCAGAAGGTTGCTAATCCTCTGTGAGCTTCAGCGGAACCCTGGCCCGAAGCTCTCTCTCTGGAAGGTGATGAACAGTATTCAGAGCCCGAGGCCACCTTTCTTCTGTGTACATGTGAACACCACTTGATCAGAGGGCCTCGTGGACCCATCACTTGCCTTTGCTGTGCACCACCCCATGCTGGATAATGGCGTCTTCAGTGGCCTTTGCAGAAAAGAACAGAGGTGTGATCATGAGGTTTTGTGAAAAGCACTCAGTGATTGCGGTCGGACCCGGGGAGCTGTCTGGGAAGGACTTGAAGGCTCCTGTGACAGAGCCCTGTGGATTTTCTTTCCATGGTGCTAGAGTTGCTCCTTTTTTTGAGCACTTCCTAACTAATCAGAAGCCGAGCCTCAGAACATTAGTCTGAAGACCCATGTAGGTTCGTGCTGATCAGAATTCTGGTTCATGCTTTCTTGTCTGCCCCCACAAGGGCATCATGTACAGGGACTGGAGTTGGGGTGCCTGTAAAAAAAGATCTTGGGTAAAGGCCCATGGCGTTAATGGAGGTGGATGTGGTCTGTAGTCACAGCTTTGAGAACAACTGGATTTCATAGGGGCGAGAATGGAAGGAGGGGCAGCATTGTGAATGCTGTATCTTTCTAAAGATAAATAGCATTTGGAAAGAGTAGAC
>JAQQST010001663.1:0-12018 GCA_028646485.1 Cryptoprocta ferox | reverse complement strand
ATGGCACATAATGTAAAAAGTTAGAACTAAGGAGAAAAAGAAAAGTTAGATTATACAATCATTGAACATGTAAAATAAATTATAACTTCAGAAAACTGTGCAATAATGGAATGTCTTCAACCATGTGTGACAGGCACTAAATAACTTTTAGTGGCAACTTTTTGGATTTAGTAGAACATTGAAAAATAAAAGTGTACAAGGGTGTAAAAAAAAAAAAGAAAAAGAAAATATATTCTATAAACAACCAACATTTAGTTATTGTTATGTCTCAAAATCATACAGCTCTGGATGCCACTTCCTTTGGAAGACTTCGTTACAAAAATCATAAAATTACTTACCCCTAAGAGAAACAGGATGTATTATAAGGCTATAGATGTCATAGAATTAAAGGAAAGGCTTAGCATGGACTTGCCAGGGCACTTAGATCACCAAGGATTCTGTGATTCTACTGTCTTGAGTTCTGCCATTGGTGTGATTCAGCTGTAAGCTCTTAAAGGTTCAGTGTCTCATGATTTGAACTCTTAAGTCACATGACTCAATTCAGTTGTAGATTAGGTCTCATTTGGTCAGGTGCTGATAATCTGTGGCCAGAAAAGATTGTGTCACATTATGCAACAGGACAACCAGGTCTGTGGGATAGAGAGTATATGGGAGAGGACCAGGGAGAAGTCAGAATGAAAAGAGCAATGGAGTAACCAATAGCTGTTAGAGGCATCACTGTAAGGTCTTTTCGGGCTTCTTTAGTTGCATCTGCTCTGAAATCTCTTTAGTTTTGGAGAGGGTTCTAACTATTCTCTGATACAAGTTGCCCTAATTCTATATAATTAAGTTGAACTTGTCATATTCTTCCCTGTGTGTCATTTTTCATGGCTTTATTCCCTTGAAAATTGTTATGGTTTAAAAACAATTGTTATTGTTCAGGTAATTGAATATCCTGTACATGGGAAAAGGTTGTTTTGAGCATTCAGCTCTCCCTCCTCCAGGGTATAAGGGGTGAAATTTTCTGAAAAGTTTTTCCACAATAAGTCAAGGTCTTTGTATATACCCATTACACTGATGGAAGAAGGAAGAAACGTTTCTGTGGCAAATGTTGCAAGTAGACAAAATCTATTTTTTAAACAGCTTTCACAATTGTTTGAAGACAAGCAAGTACATGGAGTAAGAGAGAATAATGTTATCATATGATGCTAAATTTAAAAACAGTTTCAAAACAACAGTTTTAAAAATATGCAAAAGATACTGATTGTATATGTGTATATGGCTATGTGTGAATGTGTAGGTGTTTCTATACATAAATTGCATTTTAGGATTAAAAGTAAAACTTAGAAAGATCAATGCCAAAATGTTAGATATGATTTTTCTAGATCAGTGGTTCTCAGAGTGTGGACATACACCATCAGTGTCACCTGGGAACTCGTTTGAAATGCAAATTATACCTGCTGAATCAAAAACGTTGAGAGTGGGCCAGGGAATCTGAGTTGTAACAAGCCTGCATGTTCTCAAGGTCATACTGTTGGGCACTAAAGTTTGAAAAACAGTACTTTTGTGCAGATCATATGAGGATAGGTGATGTAATTTCTCCCTGGTGCTTAATGACTGTGTAGTTTATTTGAATTTATAAAGCACCACACATGTTGATTTTCTTTTTTTTTTTTTCATTTCTTAAGCTTATTTATTCATTTTGAGAGAAAGAATGAGCAGGGGAAGAGCAGAGAGGAAGGGAGAGAATTCCAAGCAGAGAGGAAGGAAGAGAATTCCAAGCCTTGTCAGCACAGAACTTGATGCGAGGCTTGAACTCACGAACTGTGAGATCATGACCTGAGCCAAAACCAAGAGCTGGATGCTTAACCAACCCAGCCACCCAGGTGCCCCCACACCTATTAATTTTCTAAGGAAAGATGCCTTCAGAACAGTCACATTGTATACGTCACTGTAAATCCCACCCCTGTGGCCATCGTTTGCAGGTGTGAAGTGCAATAAATGCTCACCAACGGCTTTATTGAAATAAGTTTCAAAGTATAACTCCATCTCTGCTTATTCCAGGTTCAAGGTTCAAGTTCAAGGTGCGTGGCTTGAATAACTTTTAGTAATGAAGTGTGAAATAATTTATGTTAATACATTTCTTCAGGGCTACAACATAAGTAAAAAAAAAAAAAAAAGAAGTCTCTTGCATAAACTACACCACATCATGAGAATGGAATTATTTAATCAATTTCAAAAATTCAAATAGGAACTAATTAAATACATTGTTAAAAAGGCAAGAAACATTTTATTTTTTTTTTAATTTAATGTTGATTTATTTTTGAGAGAGAGAGAAACAGAGCATGAGCAAGGGAAGGAGGACAAAGAGAGGAAGACACAGAATCCGAAGCAGGCTTCAGGCTCTGAGCTGTGAGCACAGAGCCTGATGTGGGGCTCGAACTCACAAACCATGAGATCATGACCTGAGCTAAAAGTCAGGTGCTTAACCAACTGAACCACCCAGGTTCCCCAAGAAACATTTTCTATTGAGGTAGACATAAATATCTCATTGGTATTGTTGAGTTTATTAATGCCTGCAGGTCATATTAAAGGTCACTTAAGACATAAGAAAAAAGTTACAAATTAGTTTTAGCTTTGAGTATTTGTACTCTACCCATTTAGTTTTCTCTTAGAGTCTTTAAAACAATATAGCATGTATAGCATGTACTCTGGGCAATAAAAACACACAATTTGTTAGCAAGAAGGAGTTTGACAAAAGAGAAGCTTAAAAGAAATGACTTTTAAAAGGGAAATAAATGTTGTTCCAACAAGACTAAAAAAGTAGAGATGAGGAAAGACATTGAAAGTGATTTCAAAATAATGAAAATGAAGAAAAATGAATTATAATAAAATATTTTGAGTTATTTTGTCATCTTTAGCAATTATATATATTTGCATATAAACCTATCCATTCTTCAAAGGAAGTTCAGGTCATACTAAACCATGATAGATTTCTCAAACCTCATTAATTTTATTCTCCTTACTTATTAAGTTATTCTCCAACTTAGCAGTTGGCTATATTAGTCTATTGACTTAAAAAATTGCTTTAAGATATTACTCTTATTTACCCAGTTAAAGAGTAAGTGCCTTAGATGCAAGAGATTCAGTGAATGTTTCCTTTATACCCTTACCAGGGTCTTAATAATAAAAAAATAAACAAATAAAAAATAATTCTTTAAAAGAGCATATAAATTGGTTAGGTCATGCACTTTTTAGAAGAGCCAGCATGTGACATCTTCATCACTTATCATAACAAAGTGTCCAACAACTTGGTGAATATAAACAACACATTCTTATTATCTAATAGTTTATCTGAAGCTCAGTTTAGCTGGGTCCTCTGACTCAAGAGTAGCTTGCAAAGCTGAATTTAGGGTCTGGGGACAGGTGCAGTCATCTCCAGGCTCAAGCAGTAATGGATATGCTTCTAAATTCTACAATGGTGGTTGTTGTCAGGATTCACATTCTTCAGTGACTACAAGGCTAAAAGTCTCAGCTCTATATCACATAGCAAGTATAAAGTTCCTAATATCAAAGAGATTACTGTGACCAGAACAGAGTTGAGTGATGGGGTAAAGTGATAGAAAATGAAGTCAGAGAGGAAAGAAGTGGAAGATTATTTGTAACAACTTTTCTCAAATGTCAATGTGCATTTGAATAGCCTGGTAATTTTTTTAAATGCAGACTTTAATTCAGAAAGTCCAGGATGGTGCCTGAGATCCTACATGCCCAGCAATGCAGTGTTGCTGGTCTGAGGGATACACTTTGAGTAGCAAGGAATGTGGATATTAGAGGTCATTATGCAGATTATTGTCTTTTATTGTGAGTGAGGTGGGGAGCCATGGGAACAGTTTGAATAGAGGAGTGATGTGACCTTCTCCCTGGCTGATATGTTGAGAATAGACTTTCGTGGTCAAGGTTGGAGGTAGGGAGACCAATAAAAAGCCTGCTGAAATAAGCAGAAAACAGGTGATAATGACCTACACAGAGGCAGTAGCTGTGATGGGGTAAGAAGTGGAATTAATCGAGGTATATTCTGCAGATGGAACCTACAGTATCCATTGATGGCTTGGTTGTTGTTTTGATGAACTGAGGAACACACACACACACACACACACAAAAAAAAACTCAGGGTTTTTAGCATAAGCAACAGGAAATAGTGATTGTTGACTTTTGAGAAAGAGAAGATTATACAGGTAGCAGTTTTGTTAGGGGAAATGTCAGGAGTCTTTTGGACATTTAGATTCAGGATATTTATTAGATATGTAAAAGGAGATGTTGAATATATAATTCTGAAGTTCAGATAATGAGTCTTCATGGGAGACATAAATTTCGAAATAATCAGAATATAGATGTTTTTTAAATATATGAGAGTATAGGCATCGCCTACAGAGTGATTCCCAGTAGAGAACCACTCAAAATACTGAAACATCACAACTTTTAGGAGATTTACGAGATGTGGTTAAAACAAACAACAAAATTCAAAAAAAAGCAATCAGTAAACTTACAAAGAAAATAGGGAGTCACCAACCCCAAGAGCCAAGTGAAGAAGTGTTTCAAATGTTTAAAAGAAGAATCAATGTTGTCAAATGTTGCATGTTTTAAAGTAAAATGCAGACTGAGAATTGACCATCAGATTCAGGAATCTGAAAGTTACTGATGACCTTCACAAGAACAGCTCAGTGGATTTGTTGGGACAAAAGCCTGATTTGAGTCAGCTTAAGAAAATGGGAGTAGATACATTGAAGATTGGCTAACTAGGAAATTATTTTTAGTAGTTTTGCAGTAAATGAGGACGAAGAAACTGGGTGTTCATTGGGAGGGAAGCTAGTCAAGAGAGGGATTTTTTTTAATGTTTATTGATATTATTTTTGAGAGAGAGATAGAGTATGAGCAGGGGAGGGGCAGAGTGAGAGGGAGATACAAAATCTGAAGCAGGTTTCAGTCTCCGAGCTGTCAGTACAGCGATATGGGGCTCTAACCCATGAACAGAGAGATCACAACCACCCAGGTGTCCCAGATGAGCCACCCAGGTGTCCCAGAGAGGGATTATTAAGAGAGGAGAAATAGTATCATGGTTGTATACTGATAAGGAATATCCAATAGAGAAGAAATTTCTAGCAAAGTAGTGGTAAAAGGTGACAGGTATGGAGTGACATCTTTGAGTAGATGAGAGGGTATGGGAACTACTGCATAATAACACAGGCTTTAGAAAGAAATATGGAGAGTTAATTTATTCTAAGAGTTTAACAGAAGAAAAGGAAGTATGTAAGGGCAGAAGACTGAGTAGATATGTTGGTGAGAGTTCCCTTCTGAGTGTTCCTTTTTTTCTCAGTGAAATTAGGATGCAGAGTTATCAGTTAGGAAAGAGTAAAGCAAGTGACAGAGGTTTGATGAGTGAGAAAACGGCCTGGAGAGTCATCTAGGGTGTGCAAAATGAATGTCCTAAGAAAATATAAAAATCCTGGTTAGAAGTAAGGACTCAAAATTAGTGGCCACAAATTTAAAGTTATAGTAGACAAACTTTGGTTATTCTTCTTTCTAAGGTTTATTTTGTCACTCCCTTAAAGTACCATGTACCACCTTTAATGTTAGTTAATTTTTTCATGTGCATATTCCAAGTTTCATTGTGGCACTGGGCACCTTGTATTTCATAATTCTTGTATTCTCTACATCATTGATCACAGTGCATTCAACCTCATTGCTAATTGATTGATGGCTTTGGTGATAAATGAAAGACAACCATGGAATGTAGAGTTGGAAGTCTTAGACGTCATTGAGTCTGTCACAGCATTTTATGTTAAAAAGAATTAAGAGCTAAATCAATTAACAAACTGGTCTAAGGTCACATAGTTGATTCAGACTGGGTATCATAAAATAGTGAAGGAACTATTTTTTTAATTTTATTTTATCATTTATTCATTTTTGAGAGAGAGAGAGAGCAAACAGGAGGAGCAGAGAGAGAGAGGGAGACAGAATCTGAAGCAGGCTCCAAGGCTCTGAGTGGTCAGCAAAGAGCCCAATGTGGGGCTCAAACCCACAAACTGTGAGATCATGACTTGAGCTGAAGTAAGATGCTTAACTGACTGAGCCCCATGAAGGACTTTTTATGCTATATTTTGGAATATCACACTTCATATTGGCTCCTTTTGTTAAAAGCACCAGTGTTCTTCTAATCATCGAAAATGAGAAGGAGAAATTCACTTTAGTAATTCCTTAATCTGAGCCACCTCTATCTGATTGTTACCTTGCAAGAAGATCTATCACTGGTTAGTGTTCATTTCATTCTAGATAGTACATAAAGCTTTATAAAAATAATTTCATATAGTTCTTTCATCAATCCTATTGATTGGGAACTCTGTTACAGATGGAATTTGAAGCTTACCCATTACAAATGACTTACTTAAAATCACACAGCTCATAAAAGCATCGTGAATTCAAACCCAGACACACACTCCCAACTAGTTAAAGACAGTGATTCTCAAACTTTGAAATGCATCAGAATTGCCAGAACAGGTTATTAAAACACAAATTGCTTAGGAATCCTGGGTGGCTCAGTCAGTTAACTGTCCAACTATTGATTTCAGCTCAGGTCATGATTTCCCAGTTCGTGGGTTCGAGCCCCAGATCAGACTCTGTGTTGATGGTGTAGACCTGCTTGGGATTCTCTCTCTCCCTCTCTCTGCCCTTTCCCTGTGCTCTATAAATAAATAAATAAATAAGTAAATAAATAAATAAATAACAACACAGATTATTGGGCCCCATTTTCTGATTTTCTTAGTAGGTTTGAGATGGAACCCAAGAATTTGTATTTCAAACAATTTCCCATGTAAATGCTGTTACTGCTGGTCCAGGAACCCCATTTTGAAAACCAAAGATGCTTCTTACAGCCTTATTTTACATATACAATAATATATATATACATAACAATATATAAGTTGTGTATATGTGTACAATTATATATAAAATTACATATAATATCTCTACATAAAATTGCATATATACATATATGTAGGCATATACACACATTCAGTTCCTGAAATTTCCAGTGGGGGAGAAAACAATCAATTCCTATTAAGATCCTTTTTTCATTTCATAAGTGTCTGATGAATCTTGCTTGAATCACTTGCCCAGCTTTGGCCTACTCATTGTGGAAAATCTGAGTCTCTGATTTCTCTGCCTGAGTCTGTGCCTACCTCTGGGGAATATAATTGACAGCCTCATCATAACTGTGTTTAGTGAAAGTGATGGTTTCCTTAAGAAAGCTATCCAGCATACCAGAACATGCTTACTATACTTTTATCTCTTTCTTTATAATAATATAATTTATACCTGATGCCCCCCGCAAAAGCCAACTATATATTTATTTTGAATTATTATTTATTTAGTGTTCTCCTAATATTTTCTAAGCTTGAGTATGTGTACTATGTGTTACTCTTTTTATCCCTTATATGAATATATTTTGCACAAGGAAAGTTTTCAACAAAGATTCTGGGATGAACTTGATTTAATGGAATAGGCAAAGGCAAACCAAAAAATAATGCAGAAACACACTTGCATAAACACACACACACACACACACACACACACACACACACACAGAAATCTACAAAGATGCAAGGGGAAAAATCATTTCAGGAATACAATGCATACTATTGGAAATTTTCATTTTCTGGTTTCTTTTAGTTCAGAATTCTAGATAAATTTCTCTATAAAATCTTTTGTAATAGCAGTTACTAATAAATTCAGTGTATATGTTAAAAATAAAACCTGTGACAGGTATTTGATAACATGGTCAAAGCATGTTTGATTTAGGGCAGTGCTTCTCAAAGTTTGATGTGCTTTGTGTCACCTAGGATCTTATTAAAATGTAGATTTTGAGGGGCACCTAGGTGGCTCAGTCAGCATCTGACTCTTGATTTATGCCCAAGCAATGATCTCACGGTCTATGAGATTGAGCCCTGCATCAGGCTTTATGCTGACAGAGCAGAGCCTGCTTGGGATTCTCTCTCTCCTGCTCTCTCGTTTGTCCTCCCCTGCTTGCACACACTCTCCTAAAATAAATCAATAAACTCAAAAAGATGTAGATTTTGAATCAGTAAATCTGGGGTAGATTCTAAAATTTGGTGTGTCTAACAAGTTTAGAGATGGAACTGATAAGGGTCACGTGTAGAGCATAGTTTGAGGAACAATGGCTTATCCTAGAACACAAAGTGAGAATCACATCAAACTGGGCATATTTTGTTTAGCCAGAACAGGATTTCAACTTTTTTAAATGAGTTTAAATGCCTTCTTATGAACGTGAATGCTCTCATTTAGCTGGTCCTTACTATATTACTTTAAAATTCATCACTTCTCAAATTTAAATTATCAGCTTGCCACCAGTGAATATTTATAGTTTGGGTGTCTGTCTGTTCATCAATTCCCTCTGTTCATACTGAATGATTCCAGTGACTCATCTGAATGTTTTCAGGAGAGGCCCTGGATGTGAAGTGCTTTCTCTGTGACTACAAAAGGGAGAGATTCCTGTATTCTTGTTAAAATTTTCGAGTAGGTTTAGATCTTACTCTAATCATTTCTAGTAGTCTCTATTCTTCCTACAATGGATGGAATATATAGTAGAGGGAGGGGAGACAGCGGGGAGAGAGAGGTGATGGTTTGCTGGATTTTAATTTTTAGAGAACAGCAGTATGCAACCTTTTAGACTTTCTCTTTAAGAATTTGCCATGTCCAGATCAAAGGAATTTATTAGGCTTTTAGCTCTCCTGTTTTTTTATAGCTCAAAATGAACAAATTTTCAAGTACAAAAGAAATGCTTTAAAATAGTTCTTTTAGTCTTTATTTGAAATCTCCTGCTCTCCTTCAGTTCACAGATACGGCGTACACTGAATGGAGGAATCAGACTACTACACTTTGATCATTTCACTATCTTGTTTGATTAGTGTTTTCAAACTATGGAGTTTATCAGCAGGAGGCAGGTTGATCCCTGTGGCTTATAATGGGCAAAGTATGGGGGAAAAATAGGTTTTTAGAAATCGTTTAAGATCAATCAGTTTCCTCCTTCTTCAAGGTTTAAAAATAACATCATGGACAGATAGACTTTGACACAGAATAAGATCAGATATTTCCAAAGGGAAAACTGACCAGCATGTATGGTGCACTTTTTCCCCTCTTTCTCGCTTTAAAATTGTGACTTCTAGTCTTTAGATTATTACAGACTATAATCAAAATCCTTTAAAAAAAACAGAAAGCAAAAGGTACAACTGCTCAATTTTAACTTTCATTTACTGAGCAAACATCACTTTCAGAATGAAGGTTAAAGTTATTAAAAGAGATTTTAGGAGTTCAGCTATTCTGGGGAAGGTACTGAATTGTGTTGCATGCATCGCTTTTAACTATTGTTGTGAACTTAGGTTATTAGTTGTCCACATAGGGATCATTAATTTGCAATTCCATAGCTCTAACTCAGGAGAAATACCTTTGCCTCTGATAATAAATTAACCCTGAAACGTGGGCTTTCTTCTTTGATATTTTGATCATATCTTGAGTGACAATGCTGTGCAGGCTGTCAGCCAGTGACCTTTTGATATGGCTAAATATCAGCTCAAAGGATGAGTTCCTTGCAGATCTGGGGAATGCCGTCTGGTTATGGATTTTTAAATTGGTTGGAAGGGGGTGATTGAGATCATGTAGGACTTTCCAGTGTAAATAAATTTAACTAGCTTTCAATTTGAAATATAACTATGGGCACAGAGAAATAAAATTTCAAAAAAAAAAAAAAAGATGCTTAGTTAGGCCAGATTCTCAATGTACAAGTTTGCCTTGGACATATCCCTTCTTCCTGATGTTCCACTCTGAGGCATCCACTGGGAGCTATGCTTAATGGAACCCATCTTGGTTAACTGACTCCTACAGTTGTTCACATTACAAAATAGCTAGCACTCTTCATAACCCCAGTTGTCTGAAGAAGAAAGACATTCTAGATAAACTATTTCATACTTAAAAGCAAAGGACCACTAGCATAGGTGATCAAATGAAAATCTTAAGGAAAACAATCTTAGGCATCTTTATAAAATAAAATAAACAGTATCCCGAAGCCTATATAAGATACTTTTGGATTTTATAGGTATTCCAAAAGTCATTTTTTTAAGTTTTACCAAAATACTCATTGTTAATTTTTAGTTTTAGTTTCAGACAGAGACAGTAAATATAAATACAGTAAAACGTAGGATTGGGAGTAACTTGCTCTGTGAGTGTTCCACAAGATGAGCAAACATTTCTAATAAATTTTAAGTTAATAAATGAGTGATGTCTTGCAATACGAGTAGTATGTGATGCCGAATGTTAAGTGATCACACTGATCCAAAGGTTCTTGAAATTCACTTTGAATACTAGGACTTTGGATTACAAGCATGTTTCTGGAACAAATATGCTCACAAGCCAAGGTTTTACTGACACATGTAATACACTATTTTCTTAAACTGAAAGCAAGAGTCCATTATATATTATTATTTTTTTCTTGTGGTAAATATAGAGTAGTTAACTTTATTTATGTTTATTTATTTATATCTATCTTGCTTCCCAAAAGATTACCATATTTGACTTCTTTGGGGACATTTCAAAGTTTGTTAGGATAACTCTGTACCAAATTTCTATGTTAATTGTGTTTTCAGAACAAGATTGCTAACTATATTACATGCAGCAGTTGATAGAGGAGATTTATATCTGTTCACTTATTAATGATTGATTAATCTTTTTTAACAATTAAAATTTTTTTCACTTTAAAATGCCAAGAATGTAGATGATTTGATGGTGGTGGTGTTGTTGGTACTAGATACACAAAGTATGGGATAATGGTAAAAAAAAAAAAAAAAAAAGCAGCACAGTTAAAATTGAATATAGTTTCAAGAAATTTCTCTTAGTCAGAAATTGATCTCGTCTTCATCCTCAAAATTTCTGCTTCCCTCCCAGGTTCCAGGTAGTGGTAATAATACTAAAATGGTCCTGTTGCCTCAAATATACTCTCCCACTCTCTTTCCAATATATTTTCTGAATTGAGTCCAGCATTTTCTTCAGAAAATGCAAATCCTCTCATGCCACTCCTCCCCTCTGATTTTTAAATAGCTCTCCAGCTGTTCCCAGCCCACCTTTCCCATGTAATCTCCCTACACTTCACCATTCCTCCCAGATGGAGCATCTTCAGACCCCTGCAAGTGATATTTTTCCCTGCCTTTGCACATGCTGTTCTTTGCCTGAGGACCTTGTGTTCATTCTTCAAGAATCTGCCTAACCATCATACCATCTGGGAACTGTTTGCTGACACCTTTTCTTCTCACTTCCCCCAAGGATAGTGAACACTCCTCCTCTCTAGTTCCACCAAGTATCAATTATAGCACTTACCATGGTACATTGTGATTGTTTCATCGCCTGTTTCTCTACTAAAATATGAATATTGTGAGAGCCAGAGCTGTGTTCTATTTCTGGAAAATTTACACACACCTCCACTACCAAAGTACAAAATTGCAATAACTTCCTCATTCTTTTGTTCCCACGCCTGCAACCTTCTCTTCTTTTTGCACTCCATATCTTGGACATTGGCATTAAGATCACGTAGTTGCCCAAACTAGTTATTTCACATATGTATGGAATAAACAATTCATGGGAACAGTTAAGTGTAGTGATAAGTGGTAAAAGTTGCATGTGCGTTAGAATCAAGAGACTTAACCTTTACTTTTTCCAAGATCTTAGGCAATTTCTTTAACTGCCCTCCTTGTTCTGAATTTCTTCAACTACCATGGGGATGGCAATAGTAACTATCTCATAGGGCTGTTGTGAAGATTATTCCACACTCCACTGAAGCTAAATGAAGTTGAAATGAACACACAGGATACTGACTGGCCTCTCTTTAAATTTAGACTCCTAAGCCTTGATGGTTTCTAGCAATCATACTATATCTGCGCTTTGTTCACTTTTTCAGTTAGTGACAATGCTATACCTCTC
>JAQQST010001662.1:0-12022 GCA_028646485.1 Cryptoprocta ferox | reverse complement strand
AAAAAACTAATAGGCAACCGACAGAATGGGAAAAGGTAGTTGCAAATGACATTCAGAAAAAGGGGTCATATCCAAAATCTATAAGGAACTCACCAAACTCCACACCCAAAAAACAAATAATCCAGTGAAGAAATGGGCAGAAGACATGATTAGACACTTTTCCAAAGAAAACATCCGGATGGTCAACAGACACATGAAATGCTCAATATCACTCATCATCAGGGAAATACAAATCAAAACCACGCTTAGATACCAGTTTACAATGCTTAGATTGGCTAAAATGAAGAAATCAGGAGGCTATAGATGCTGTCGAAGATGTGGAGAAACGGTCACCCTCTTACAGTGTTGGTGGGAATGCAAACTGGTGCACTTGCTCTGGAAAACAGTGTGGAGGTTCCTCAAAAAATTAAAAATAGAACACCCTATGACCCAGCAATAGCACTGCTAGAAATTTACCCAAGGGATACAGGAGTGTTGATGCATAGGGGCACATGTACCCCAATGTTTATAGCAGCACTTTCAATAATAGCCAAATCATGGAAAGAGCCTAAATGTCCATCAACTGATGACTGTATCCAGAATATATGGCTTATATATATATACAATGTAATACTACTTGGCAATGAGAAAGAATGAAATCTGGCCATTTGCAGCAATGTGGATGGAACTGGAGGGTATTATGCTAAGTGAAATAAGTCAGTCAGAGAAAGACAGATACCATATGATCTTGATCATATGTGGATCTTGAGACACTTAACAGAAGACCATGGGGGAGAGGAAGGGGAAATAAAAAATTTACAGAGAGGGTGGAAGGCAAACCATAAGAGACTCATAAATATGGAGAACAAACTGAAGGTTGATGGGTGTGGGGAAGAGGGGAAAGTGGGTAATGGGCATTGAGGAGGATACTTGTTGGGATGAGCAGTGGGTGTTGTATGGAAATCAATTTGACAACAAATTGTATTTTTAAAAAAGACTAAGCTTATTTTGGTTTTCTATGAATATCAGCTACAAAGTTAATTTAAATTTAACCCAAACTTCTAAGCATGCTTGCCTCTCTACTTTTCTTTTTAAATTAAGGGAATAAGGAAAAATAAAAGAAGAACCATTTTCTTATATTCTTGGTCCTTTACTATAGACATCAATTTGAAACTGTGATAGGTTAACTAGAAGTATATGGGAATTCAAAACTCATAAAATCTAATGGGAAACCACAAACCTAATGATAAAAATCTTCATGAGATATACCGTGATAGCAACAGCTACCAATTACTGTAATTGGGACAGCCAGGCACAGTCCTAATCCTTTACATGCATTGCCTTGTGTATTCTTCATAACGAATGTGTGAACTAGATATGATTGGTATCATTTTGCATGTGAGAAAAGTGAGGTTTATAAATATTTTGGCATAAAATGAACAATTTGTAAATGTTAAATATTTCCAGGAGTAGTGGAGTAACGTGACATGGGGCATCCACAGGAAACGCACCCATGGAGTAAGTCATCCTTTGTAGCCTCTGCCATCAGTACACCCAAGGCGAGGCTCAGGAGCTGAGCCCCAGGAGCTGAGCCCCAGGGTGAGGGCTGGACGCTAACAGAAGAAAGTGGAGGGGAGGTGGTAAAGCTGGGGCAAAGTGACGGTAAATGTGTGTGTGTGTGTGTGTGTATGTCAAGTGTGTGCGTCCGTGCATGTGTACATGTATCCACGGGTGTTTGTGTGTGAATGTACATACCTGTGCATACGTGTGTATGTGGACTTTTGTGTGTACGTGCATGCATGTGCCATGTGTGTGCACATGTACCTATGTATGCACTTATGTTCAGAGGGTGGGAGCTAGCGTAGGGAGAAAGCACAGAATTGCACTAAGATAGGAAAAATATTAGGCAGCTTTAACACAGATGTAGTGCATCCGGGCAACAGGTATAAATTCAAAAGCAGAGCATGTCCGTAGAGCAAAGCCTAGGAGGTACCATGCGGAGCCAGGCATTATCCTTCTAACTGCTGGACTGTGGGCTGTCCAGTGGTGTAGACTTCTAGGGAAAGGCCCACAATCCCAGGGCAGGAGGCAGACGCTCAGATGGTAGCACATACTTACCAGGTGGTACAGCTATATTTCAGTAATGAACAGCAGATGCCAGCCTATCTTTACAGAGCTGAACATCAGTGAAGCACATGGACTCATGCTTGCTGGCTTTTCCCCATTCCTCCCTTACCTCCCATTCCCAACTCTCTTCTCACTTATCCAAAATGAGCAGCCTTCTTCCTACTGCTGTTCAGGGACTCCCTCCAAGACACTGAGCTGACAGCTCTTCAAGCACTTCAATTTTCCAGGCCTGTTTTCCTTCTTACAGGTATGATTTTAGTGAAAACTAGGGGAAAACATCCAAACCTGGAGCTGAGTCAGTGGGAATCACAGAGGAATGTGAAGTGCTAAGCAATATCAGACATTCTAGAGCTTGGGTTAAAGGTTCTCATATTCCCTCTCAGGCTCCATCAAACCACACCAAAAAAGAAATTAATCAGTAAATGTGCCCCACATGAAAAAATATCACATTCTTGTTCTTGGCAACAGTGTAAAATCTTCCTAAGTCTTCATGGCAAGTTATTACATTTGCTCCATCCAAGTTTCTTCCCCTTTGTTCTTTTCTCCATTTCTACCTTGCTTTCACCTTGGTTTAGGGTAAAACCAAACTATTTCATTTGGAAAGTGAGTTAAAAACAGAACTGATTCCTGGGACTTTGGTATTTCCCCTATGGCTCTAACTCAAAGGAGAGAGATGGCAGGTCACAGGTGAGTGCTGGAGCAGTGGGACAAATAGTAACAAACGTTGTTCAGTGCTTTGTGGATTTGTAAAGCACTTTTATGGAGAAACATATTATTTCTTCAAGCAACTTTGTAAGATCATGATTATTAGCATCTCCTCTGGCAGAAAAAGAGAATAAGCCTCAAAGTAGTTTAGCAAAATAGCTAGTAATTTTCTGGATACTTGTCCCATGATCTTTCCAGTGCAATGTGGGAAGTTTTAACTTCTCACCCTCGTTATTGGGAGAAATCCTAATTAGTCATGCTACCTGATTACTCAAAATTGATTAGGCTTGATCTTTCCTTGATTTAAATACTGGTCATTACTTATTCACTCCCTCCTTCCTTACCTCAATTGTATTCATTAAACAAGTGCTGACTGAGCATCTATTATGTGTCAAACACTGTCCTGGAGATTATATTCTTGTTGGGCCCCTTCTCACCAACCTCGAATCTAAATAAAAAAATTGTAAATGAAATCACTTTGGCCCTCAGTATTCTATGATTTATCTTTTACGTTAGAAGCAGGTCACTGGGTCTAGCCCACAAACAAGGAGAGATTACACAGAGCATGAATTCCAAGAGGTGGGAGCCATTTTAAAAGGCATCCTACCAAAGGAACATAGAAGGGACCTCAGGGGCCCAGAATAACTTATTATGGCATCCAGTGAAACCAACAAGCCAAACTCATCCTTCAGAAGCTGATTTCTTGTGTGTCATAGCATCAGTGCTATCTCTTAGTTCCCACTAAGGACTAAGCTATTAAGCACTTGAGTTGTTAACCCTTTGAGGGTTCATGGCTTCTCCCCAAAAGTATTGTGTCTGAAAGCATTTTTATTAGAGAACTCTTAAGCACCATTTCTGATCTTCTAAGCCACACCTACAATCCTATGTCAACCACTGTTGCAAACAATAGTTCTGTGTAGGCTTAAGCCAGTCTCTAGTAAGTACAGCCTTGCTTCAGGCCAATGCTATTTACCTCTTGCCTCTGGCAAACATGAGGCTTCTTTTTTGGCAACACTACATTGGGTGTTTTAAGAACTCAACTGGTACCAGAAAATTGTGAAAACTAGAAGTAGGAGGAACTAATTCTAAGTTGGAAGAAATGTTCACCAATGGGAATTGAAAGTCCATGGGCAAATGCTTCTTCCTTTGCCCCTTTCCTACTCTAGACCATGTTCCTACAGGACTGAACAACCAGTCACCTATAGTGATGTCCTTCTGTGGGGCTCTCTCTCCTTCCCAGTTCACTCTGGTTCCCTGGAAACATGTTCCTAAATAAACTACTCACACATAGCCATTTTCTTAGATTTTTACATCTTAGATTCTTGTGAAATCCAGACTAAGACAACCTTCAAGCTTTACTGACTCAAAAAAGAACTAAATCAATAAATTACTGATGATGAAATTGAGTGTTATTATACACAAGACACTCAGGCTGAAATAAACCTGATTAAGAAGGTGTTTTATGAAATGTGTGACTTACCAGATGTTGTCCATTCTGGGCACTGGAACATTCATTCTTGTAGTTAGTTTCCACATATTTCTCTAATACAATGCTTAGTGGTTCTTTAAATTTTGGCTGTATAAAATGAAGAGAACAATAACAAAAGGAATAAGACTGACTCTACAATGAAAATAATATGATATTTTCTGTAAGTTTTGATATACATCTACTTATTTAGGGCAAATTTCTCAGGGTAGGCACCAGCAACATCACTTGGTGCAGATGGAACTTAGGGGCAGGACAGTCAGAAGACATGGGGTCTTCAGTTCTCTGCTCGTCCTGCAGGACAGTGTGCTTAGGTAGGTAGGCCACTGGATACACTGTGAGGTTATTCTTCATTTGAAGGAACATCAATCCTGCTGGTATCCCCTTTTTCTAAGGCAATTGTGAAAGCAGACTTAAATGGGGTAAGTGTATTGGGCTTGCTTTGTTCTAAAAATCTTAGCTTAGAACCAAAATTTTAAGGCTATTCTGAGGAAATACAGATGCTCAGTATCTGGATATCTTAGAGTTTTTTGTTGCTTGGGAAGTTATTTGGATGTAGTCCCTCATGCACCCAGGGAAAGTTGCAGCCTCATACCTTCCCTCAAAGAAGGAAACCATCAGTCACAGCTGGGTCATTGTCAGACAAGCCAGAGAGATATCTGAGGTCACTCATAGGAAAATCCCACCCATCTCTTTACAAAAATACAACAAATACCCAGTAGACATTAGTGGCAATCCTTAGCTCCTCACCATTTACGATTAGTGATAACCCTTAGCCAGTGTAACCAAGGGAATGTTCCTGAACTATTCTATGTTCTCCTTTGCTTGCCAAACATGGCTCCTGACACAAATCATTTATGCCTCTTGCTTGGGCAAAGTCTGCTCCTGGTTTCAATGGCTTTATTGTTAAGTGTTAGCCATGCTCAGGTCCTTGGCAAGAGTAGAGTCATCAGCTAACAGTGTTTGTCAAGTGATTTTCACTGAAGGCTTTGCTTCTGACCCTTATACTCTATGCAGTGCTGGCTGTGGCTGGCTCCAGGTTGCTGCAGCTCCCTAATTCCCTCAGCTACACTGCTGTGCCTGCCTTCTACATTGCAAGATTAAGGTTTTCTTCTGGACTTTTGGACGAAACTTTGTATATATTGGAGACATGAAGGGAAAGGACATTCAAACCTATTTTTTTTTTTCTGGAAAGAATGATTTTCTGCTTCCATTTGAAAATAAAAAAATAAGTTCTCTTTTTGCACTATGTTAAGTACTTCCTGTGAATAACACCATTAAATTTCCTGCCAGTCAACATGGCATAGGAAGAGTTTCAAGGTGTTACCATTTCACTGTGTTGGCTTGTAAGTTTCACTAGGTGCCATGATAAGTATGTCATCACAGGGGAGGGATATTTGGGAACCTGAGAGATCCCAGTTCTTTGGGTAGGAAGACTTCTAAAATGGTTCCCAATGATCCCCGCCCCCTGATATTCACACCCTTGTATTTTCCAGTCCCCTTAGTGAATTAAACCTAATGACTTGTTTCTAATGCAAAAAAATGCTCATTCCTCTGCTGAGCCTTGAGATGACCCCAGACTCCAGGCTGACCCTTTGACTGAAGCCTGTGAGAGACCCTGAACCAGAGGAACCAGTCAGAGATAAATTGACCCAGAGATAAATAAATAGTTTTGAGCTAAAGAAATAGTTTTGGAGTAATTCATAACACAGTAATAGATAATAAATACAGTGCCCTTCCAATTATAGGCATTAGGAGGCTGTCTCTCTTTTTGTGAGCCATAGTAACAGCATCCTCTGGTTGCAATACCCAGGAAATGTCTGTAATCTATGATCTCCTTTGAATGCAGACAGCCATTTTCCACTCCTGGATCACTAAGCAACATTCAACCTGTCAGAAACTAGGGCATACAAATTCTATTATAGCCACTATATTTAACACAGCAGCCTGGATAATAAGGTCAGAGATGTATTTTACAGCCTTAGCCTGGCATCACATCTTTTCTGGACTAAGGGTACTTTCTATAGTTCTGACTGAAAATAGCAGTTATTTTTTTCTTTCCCCTGATCGGTTATCTTTACTGAAAATGTACAGTGCTGTCGCTCCTGACAAGGAGGACATGTATTAGACACCATGGGCTTGCACCTGAATACCCAAGTGATGCATTACATGGATATAATTTACATATGAGCCAGACAAAAAATGTGTCTTAGAGTGTACATGCTTGTCAACATTTAAAAATGTTGAAATCTTGACAGAGAGCTGCCTCTTAGAGTGAAGAAAAGAATGATACTTATTCCCCTCCCCCTTCAAACTCTATGCTGATGCCATGTCCCAAATACTACTCATGGAGTGAATTCATTGAGTTCATACAGAGAAATAACTCTGTTGTAGGCTCAAATGTTAATAAAACCAGCACATTGGACTTATGTGGGTGCCTTGGGGAAGATTTCTTCTAGTTTTTCAATGAATATAAAAGGTTAAACTCAAGGACCAAGTGGATTTTTTATGGTTAAGTCACAATTTATAAGTGGGCATTAATTAACATCAGATAAAAAATGGGATTACTAAGCAATCACATATAGCCTTGTCATTAGCGGTGGGCTTATAATTATAAACCTTGCTGGAATGAATAATTAAGAAATTGTAATGAATAGCTCTGCTATAGGAAGGGCCTTGGATAATGTATACTGCAGTGTTTGGTGCAAGTTTTAGTAAATAACTGTTAGATCTGGATCAAATGCATTCCCCCTAGCTATATTTATCACCAAAACTGATTAAACTTTAGCAATTATGCTGGAATTTCAGAAGTATTTTAACTTTTTATTAGCTGTGGGCTTCCTGAGCTCAGGCAAAATGAGCTTAGGAATCCAGGCAGAATTTTTAGGTTTTAGGTGGTAGAGAGTTTTGAATAAATTTGATTATGGACCTGAATTGAACATATTGCCTATATCAACTATGAGGTAAAGTATTTTCTAGTTTGCTTTTGTTTCCTCATATTTTGAGATTTAGGGCTATATCTATAGGGCATCAAAATGCGTATTCTTGATAGAAGGGAAAAACCTACCAAAATGGCTATTTGGCTGCTTAGAAAGCCTGCCCAATCTCATCTCCCCAAATACATGTTGTTTTATTAATTCTACCTTTTAAAAAGACAATACATTCACTTATGCTTATCAAAAGGTAAAAGGGAGGAAACTTCTAGAGGTGATGGTTAAGTTAATGACATTGTAGATAATAACAGTTTCATGGGTGTATACATATCTTCAAACTCATCAAGATGTATACATCAAATGTGTTACAGTTTTTTCGTGTGTCAAAAATAATTCAGTACAAAAGGAAGAACAAAAAGAATAATAGAGTTTAAAAATAAACACAATTTAATATTCATTTTATTTTTCATTTGTGGTAAATAAAGTGTTTGGAAGAATCTTTTGATGTCTCAAATACCTGCCATTACCTTGACCTATTCACTGAGAATTAAAAGCGGTTTATATGTGCAGCACTGGGCTAGGGCTTACACCATCAGCTTTAAAGGCTGGCTCCAGTACTGAAACAAGAAGTCTGAAGGAATGCCAGAAGAATAAAAAAATCTTACATATAGTGGCATTTATTTGCCCTATAACCTACTGACCTTGGCAAATTTCCTGGGGTGGGAAAGCATAAGCCACACATTGACCTAAATGGAATCTATCAATCCTGCTCAAATGTTAGCCAGCTAGTAATTACCTTACACACTAACGATTGAAATGCCAAAAGAATCAAAAGACCTTTCCTTTGGAATGAAAAGTGGTCACCTGTGCTTTCTGTAGGATGTGGCCATTACCAATCTCTGGTGCTATAATGCAAGTGGACAACAATGGCATTGATAAATGGGGCTTGCTCCAGCCCAGCTGGCTTCTCTCTTTACCTTCACTTCCAACCTCTTTCCACCTCAGATCTTTCCACTCGAAGCCCCCTTTGCTTAAAACATTCTATCCCCAGATCTTCATATGGCTGGCCTTTCATGTAAGGGTCTGACCAAACACCACCCTCTGTGATTATCCATTCAAACTCTTCAATTATTTTTTGTATTGGGGTGGATGCATCTCTTTGGTTTCAAATCCCAGATTCATTTCTTACTCACTGCAAACTTTTGCAACTTATTGAATCTCTCTGCATGTTTACAGGTATGGATGGATGTATTTATGTTGATTCTTAATTATTATAAAAATGATTTAAGGCCACCATGTCTATTTATATTATTCAGGTATTTTCTTCCACTTGTAAAGCCATGATATTTATTCTCTCATAATAAGAAAGACAATTGTCTAATTGTCCTAATTTGATTCTAGGACCAACCTAACTCTTATGTGATTTTTGTTATTGTTTGTTTGGTTTTCATCACATTTTATTATTAGGCCACAACCATTTGTTTCTCCCCTTCATAAATTGATAGTTAGAATTTATATATTATTAAGCAAAGGCTATATCTCAATAGGCTAAATGAATTGAGGATTTAAGACCAAAGTTTAGATGATCTAGACAAATAACTATAACTGAAAATAAAAGGGGAAGGGTGTGAAAATACAGCTCATATTTCCCAGACTGGAAGGTCTGTGTTGCTTTATTTTCTAAATAATTCCTCAGCATTTCATTTTATCTCAGCTGCATAATTACCTAGGAATTTCTAAGAATTAGGAATACTTGAGCAAGTTCATTTTAGAATCTTATGTGTAACTATTGCTAGGAATGAGTGACTTTTGGATTGTTTTTCAATAGAAATGGATTTGCTGGTCATTGGTTGGTGACATTGGTTGGTGTCATTGTTGGTGATGTTGAGAATACTAGTTTAGTTGTGACCTGAGATGTGAACCAAATAAATATGAATAACTAAAAGGTCTTCTCTATGAGTTGTTGCAACCCAAACAGTCTGCTGAAAATTTTTTCCATTGCCTCATAATATGACTGCAGAAACCATATTTATTGTTTATTTTGAGGTGTTTTTTTTTTTTATAATTTTCAATGAAGTTATTTAGTACCTTTTGAAACAAGAAGGAAACGATGGCTTGTACTAAACCCTGTCTGGTTGACTCCTAAGAGAGGAACTAGCTAATAATTAAATATATGCAATGTGAAAAAAATAATTAGCTGATTAAATTTGTAATATAAGACAGGGAGGCTATGATAATGAATCACTTAACTTAATACTCTTGAGATGTTTGCTTTGGAAGAAAAAGTTTAGTGAGAAATGAGATATAATGAATGGTTTTAAGACAGATAAGGGGTACATGCTAGTGGAGAAGAAATTTGAAGCACAGCCTCCACAGATCAGGTAAAAAAAAAACAAAAAAGGATGCTCTTCTACCTGACTGGTTTGGGTAATTTAACTCTGTGTGGCCTATCAGCATGTTTCATTTAGCAAGTATAATTAAAGGGTAACAGAATCAGCAGAAACGTAGTTCTGAGAAACAATCAGAAATGAATATTTTTCTCCTCTTTCTCTCAAGTGTTCCCTTTCCTGTGGCCAAAAGTTATTGATTCGCAGACAATCTATGTCTGTCATGGAGGTCAGGAGCTGATTCTTCTGTGAAGAAGGTGCTGGACCCAGTGGTCATACGGGTACCACCCTTTTCGATTGTTTAAATACTTCAGAACATTCTTGAAAAATATCTATTAAAGAATACTACTAAAGTGTATTACTAAACTAATTTTGGGATTAGAGGAAGATAAAGTCAAATCCATTCAAATAATGAACCGTATGCTTATGGGTCTGTGGTGGGGAGTGTGGGGGTGGTAGAGAAATATAATGAACATACTGAAAGCTCAATTGTTTGACTTATAATTTTTTTCTCCTGTTATTTACTTAGGTCATATGTAGATAAATTTTATTCATGTGCTATTTTCATGAATTTTGCAATCCAGACTAAAGAACCCCTCTACTATGCTTTATGAAATTGGTTTAAGTCAAGTGAAATTTTACTTTGTTCCATTTGACAAAATAATTTTCATCAAAGCACAGGTTCAAAATGCTACTTAGGGAGGGGAGGGGACTTGTTCGAGCCTCCAGAGAAAGTTTGAGTAGATGACCTTGAAGACTCAGAGAGCTACGAAGATTTTGAATTCATTCTACATGTGAAGCTATGATTTAAATATCAGCAGTATACGAGGAGGAGGGGCAAGAAGTAGGGAGCTATGTAATTTTCACCCACCCACATCTATCAAACTGAGAAGGACTGAAGCCACAATACTCAGATCTGCAAGAGTGGGAGGAAAACACACAGACTCCAGAAAGAAGACAACCTCAAAGGCACCTGAGTGAGTGTGAACTGGGGAAATATAAATGGGCTGGGCACTGGAGGTATGGAGGGGAGGGAGCCCCAGCCCAATGCAGGGAGAGCATGTGGAGCCCCAGAGAGACAAGGGGAAGAGAGAGACAATGGCTAGAAAGGAAAACGCTCATAAAACTGTCTCTAGAGAAGAGATAAAAAAAAAACTCGGCCCAGGCAGAGAGAGATACTGTTATCCCGTATATAACTGCTGGGTGCAGGGAGAGAAACCTGTCCCATCTAGCTGGTGTATTCTTCCTTGGGCTCGGTGGCAGCGGAGCTGATTCCAGGCGGAGCCAAGAGAAACAGCTTCCTCCCCCTACTCGATCCTGGCTGGGAAGTCAGCCACCCACCAGTGGGAGTACATCTCATCTCGGGCGGTAGCATTAAAGTGCATGGACTAGGATTTGGAAACGAGGCAGGGTTTGGAAGATACAACATGGCTCACCCTCCGCACAGGGAGATCGGACTCAAAACAGTGGCTTGCAACGCTTGGTTCGAGCAGGGCTTGGGGCGCCGCCATTCTTCTCCACACAACCACCAAGGCAGGGCCTTGGAGAGCAGTCCCCGAGATCCAACCTACCTACACCAAACCATGCCCATCCATGCAGGAGAGCTGCCCTTTTTTTTCTTGCCATCCAGATATATTTTCCCTTATCTCATTCTTATCTCTCCCCTCGGCTGGTTATATGCTTTTAGACTGTCCATTGTCTTTTGTTTCTTCTGTCCCCCCCTTTTTTCCCTTCTTTTCTTTTCTTTCCTTTCCTTTCCTTTCCTTTCCTTTCCTTTTCTTTTCTTTCTTTCCCCTTTTGGTCTGCTTGCTTGTTTGATTTGTCTATGCATTTGCATGCTTTTGATCCCTGTGTGTTTTTCTGTCTGTTTTCCTTTTCAGGGCTACCTCAAGAAACAAGCCAAAGTACACATGGTGGAGAGTCCCAAATATCACTGAGTAGGGAAATAAAATAATCAAAGGCACAACAAGAGAAAACGAGAGACACCATTAAAATAACACTTCCTGAAATGACATGCCACGGACAGTCAATGAGCCTCCTTTAATAGAGCAATACTAACAGGTTCACCGTGCGTAATGAGCTTTTAAAACTGACAAGAGACAGAAAGCTAGCCAAAATGACGAAATGAAAGAATGCTCCTCTAAAGAAATTCCAGGAAGAAGTCACAGCCACAGAACTGCTCAAAACAGATATAAGCAACATAACTGAACAAGAATTTAGAACAACTGTCATAAAATTAATCGCTGGGCTTGAAAAAAGCAACAGAGAAGCTATGGTTGCAAAGACTAGGGATATTCAAAATAGCTGTGACGAGTTAAAAAAGGCTATAAATGAGGTGCATAATAAAATGGAGGCGGCCACTGCACGGACTGAAGACGCAGAGAGGAGAATAGGTGAATTAGAAG
>JAQQST010001661.1:0-12025 GCA_028646485.1 Cryptoprocta ferox | reverse complement strand
CATCCTCCTGGATGCTCTGATTGGCTGTGGGATGGACATGTGACCCAAAATGAGCCAATGAGAGCCTGCCCTGGGGCTTTGGGCGGATCTGGTGGGGAGGAGGGGGCGGGGGACGTGGCTGCAGGTCCGCTGGGAGGGCAGCGGGGAGCTGCTGGCTGTCATCTTGGTCACCCCGTGGAGACACCCTGCTTGAGAGGGACCCTAACCCCCAGGAAAGCGGAGCCCGGAGAGGGAGAGGCGCTGCGTCAGGACTAAGCTGTTGGAGCCCTGGACCCACGGGGACGGCGGCCCAGTCACCTGACTGTTAATTACATGAGCGAATCCATTTCCTTTAAATGAATCCATTTCACTTAAGTCTGTTTGAATTGAGTTTCTGTCACTTGCAACCGGAAGAATCCCAATGAACGGAGCCCACGGTTTGCCCTGGGGACCTCCAAGCGGTGGAACCAGGCCGACCCGTGGGAGGGGGGCTGCTCCAGGAAGGCTGTGTCCTTGCTACCCGGGGACCAGGCAGGCTGGGGGGGGGGGGTCCAGGTGGGGCAAGGCTATGCTGTGTCCCCTCTTCCGCCCCCCAGGAGGGCCCCCCCTGGGGCTCGGCACCCTGCTCACAGTTCCTCTTTCCGTGGAGCACACAGGTCCTGCCCGGTTGGCCCAGCAAGGCCCGGGCAGGTGGCCCTGGACAAGCACGGCAAGCCGCCTCCATGGAGGGCATAGACTCCGAGCAGAATGAGAGAAGAGAGAGATGCAGGACACATACCACACGTGAAATAAAGAGTAAAAATAGAGTATGTGCATGTATCCGGTGCCAGTCCCCACACCACCTTGGCCTTGATCATGAGCTCCCTGAGGGCGGGAGGGTGTATGGCCTCAGCAGAGGGCATTGCCTCTCAGGATCTACGTCAGATTAGGCCCCTCCTTTGCTCAAATGTTACAGCGGCTCCACCTAACTCAGAGCAAAAGCCAAAGTTCTCCGTATGACCCTCAAGGCCCTGGTGCCACCCAGCTGCCCCGGGCGGCCTTTTACCTCCTTTACCTCCTCCTGGAAATTCTCTTCTCCAAGGCATCCACACGACTCCCCTCTTTCAATTTTTATTCCAACGTCATCTTGGCAGTCAGCGAGGCCCTCCCCGGCCGCCGGATCTGACACGACACACTTCATCCTCCCGTCCTGCTTTGTTTTTGTCATGATTATTGCCTAACCAAGTCATCGATGTTTGTTTTGTCTCTGCCCCCCAGCAAGGCCGTAAGGCCCATGATGGAAGGGGGTCTCAGTCCACCGTCTTCACTGCACAGCACGTGGCACAAAGTGGGTACTTCATAAAAATATGTGAAAGAAGCGAATGAATCCTCCCTTCTGGGCCCAGTGCCCTGATTGTCCTTCGGGAAACCTCTGTCCTCCACGTGAACCTCTGTGCATTTGCTGAGGGGAGTGAACCCCATACCTGACTCCATCTTGCTCACGATTCAGACCTGGATCAGTATATGCGGGACCACTGAGGAGGTCCTGAGAAGGCTGTACCCGCCCCGGGGGCTGAACCTGTACCCACCAAGCCTGTGTCCTGGCATGGGGCTGCTTCTTCCAAGAGGAAAGGGCACCCGTTCTAACCGACATCAGGGCACCTCAGGGAGCAGCCCTGGCCATGAGCAAACCCCACCACCTTGGCCCCAGTGTGTGGGTCAGAGATGGCCACATGAACAGCTTCGTCCAGCCAAGCGATGCTGAGAAATGCACAGGTGACACCAGGAAGAACAGTCTTCCCTACAGGGCTGCTGTGCAGACAGGTGGCATCTAGCCCCCTCCCCCCAACCCAAGAGGGTAGAAGAACAGAGCAGCGCCGCAATATTGAGAGAAAAAAAAACTGGCTAAAGTCCCTGGATGCAGCCGTACCTGAGGTCCACTTCGCCCTTGGGACTTTTCAGTTCTATGAGCCCATCCATACATTCCCTCTTTACGGAAGTCTGCTGGAATTGGGCTTTCTGTCACTGACAGCTTTGGGACCCCATCAGACCCGGGAGGTTGAGTGACGACCCCCCGCAAGGCAGCTGCCTAATTAGATGAGACCCTGTCCTTGAAAAGCACTTTGTTGCTTTTAAACACCGTATGGATACAAAGGGCCTCAGGAGGTCTGGCAGGCTGCTCACCACCCTTCCTCTCCCCCACTCCCCCAGGAGTCTGGACCCCTCCCCAGGGCAGCCTCTGCCCCCTCTGCCCGCTCTCCTCCAGCCTAGTAATTGTCTTCTTTCCCATTCTGTCATCCGGAAAGGCGGCAAATTGAAGCACTTAATTTTCCTCTTCCAACCCAATTAATATGAAAGCGGGCAGTGCCGATGAGGGGAGCAAAAGGAGCGGCATTTGTATCAATTGGCAAAAATAAACACGAGCTTTGCGCAAACTCACAATGAAGAACACCTTTATTAGAAGCAAGAAGCCCAGCAGGGGGGCCCAGGGATTGAGACCGCCCCCCCCCCACCTCCCACCGCCGGGAACCTCTTGGAGGAGGTTCGAATTGCATCTCAGACTTTCTCTTTCCCACAAGGTCCCAAGGAATCAAGAGAATTTCCAGGCAAAGCCACACCTCACTGTTTCCATATTTTAGCTCAGCCAAACCGAAATACCAAGTCTGCCTTCTAAGTGTGTCTTCATTCCACTCACTTTTCTCTACCGCCACTGCCTCCCTGGGCTGAGCGCCATCATACACCAGGGCTCCCCAAATCATTGCAGCAGCCTCCCCACCCCCGGACTCCCAGTTTCCACTTGGCCCCCTGCAATCCAAACCCACATTCACTCAGCACATTGCAGTCAAAGTGAGCTTTAGAAAGGTAAATCAGATGATGTCAAACCCTGCTCCGAAAACTTCAATGGCTCCCCGTTGCTCTTAGAATGACATCTAAACTCCCTATCATGGGCTCCGAGTCCTGCGTGGTCTGGCAAGTGCAAAGTCCCTGGGGCAGGAATGTGGCTGGTGCGTCTGAGGAGCGCTCTTGAGGAGCGGCGAGGAGGCCAGTGTGACTGGGGCGGAGGGAATAAGGGAACCGTGGTGGAGATGAGGGTGGGGAGGGGACGGACCACATAGAACTATAGAGGCTGCGGCGAGGACTCTGGCTTTTGCTCTGAGTGAGGCGGGAGCTGAGAGAGAGATTTAAATGACATCCCTCTGTGAGAATGGTCACAAAATCTACAAACACGGCCCGGGGGCGCGCTGGATTGGGAACAATGACATCCATGGAGGGCTGGCATTCACTCATTCATGCACTCTGGATTTCATTCATTCATTCGTTCGTTCGTTCATTCGTTCCAGACCTAGCGGAGGCTTTGGAACCAGATGATTCCATCTCTGGATCCACCACTTCCTTGCTGGGTGAGGCAAGGACCTTAACGTCCCTGGGCCCCTGTTTTCTCACCTCCACAGTGGGGTCCTACAGCACGAAACATAACAGCGCTGACGCCTGTGGGGCTGTCCCCGACCTGGGCACGGGCTGCGTGTGACGGGGCCCTGCGCAGAGCAAGCACGCCGGACACGCGAGGCTCACTTTCCTCCCTCCTCCTCTCCACCTTCCTTCCTTCTTTCCTTTCTTCTCATTAGACTGTAAGCTCTATAAAGGCCATGACTTTTGTCTGCTGTGTCCACGGTCCTGTCCCCAGGGCCCAGGACTTTGCCTAGCACAGAACAACTGATCAGTAAATATTTATCAAGTGGGTGAACCCCCCGAGTTCTGAGCAGACGGAAAATACCTTATCGGAGTCAGGGCTGACGGAAGAGGGGGCCGGGGTAAGTGCCAAGTTCCAGAAATGCAGCTCAAAGATGGGGCAACATGGATATCTACGGGGAACTAGCCCACCCAGCGGGAAGGGACAGGTGTCACCCGACCTTGTCCTAAATTCTAAGAGGGTGAACAAATGAGCCTTAAAGAAATGTTTGATGTCTGTCCTAGGTCATGTGCCAGTTGTATGTCTAGTCTATGGGCCAGAGAGCCTTGTATTTTAAAGTGCTGTATCTAGGGGCGCCTGGGGGGCTCAGTCGGCTGGGCGTCTGACTTCGGCTCATGTCATGATCTCACGGTTCATGGGTTCAAGCCCCACACTGGGCTCTGTGCTGACAGCTCAGAGCCTGGAGCCTGCTTTGGATTCTGTGCTTCCCTCTCTCTCTGCCCCTCCCCTGCTCACACTCTGTCTGTCTCTCTCTCTCAAAAATATACATTAGAAACAAATTTAAAAAGTACTGTATGTACGTGTTTTTAGTACATTGGGGTCTGTTGTGTCATCAATATGTTTTATTGGGGCGCCTGGGTGGCTTGGTCAGTTAAGCGTCCGACTTTGGCTCAGGTCATGATCTCACAGTTTGTGAGTTCGAGCCCCGCGTTGGGCTCTGTGCTGACAGCTCGGAGCCTAAACCTGCTTCGTATTCTGTGTGTGTCTCTCTCTGCCCCTCCCCTGCTCGCACTCTGTCTCTGTCTCTGTCTCTGTCTCTCCTTCTCTCTCTCTCTCAGAAATAAACATTTAAAAAAATACATGTTTTATAAGTCCCAGTGCATATGTTCACTGTATAACTGTTGGGGGGGGTAGCGTGGGGTCTCTGCCTGCAGCGATGGGGGTGCTCCTTTTGTAGCCAAGTAACAATAAGGGCTTCTGACTGAATGAACACATACGACACACCAGGTCCCGTGTCAGCAGATCACGTCTGTGATTTCACTGAATCATCAGGAGGACCCCATTTCAGGGGAGTCCTGTAACTATTTCCATTTTACAGATGATGAAACTGAAGAGTGGGGGATTCTAGCATATTCCCCAAGGTCACACAGCTCTTAACCAGCTGAGCTGGGACTTGAACCCAGGTCCACCCCGATTATCCAAAGCTAGACCATCACCTAGTCCTGGTTTGCCCAGGACTGTCCCAGTTTGAAAACTGAAAGTCACATTCTGGAAACCCCTTGAGTCTCAGACGAACCAGGGCTGTCGGTCACCCTACCCAGAGCCCATGCTTTGACCCCCCAGAGTTATATGTCCTTTTTTCGGAAAACGTGCGAGGGGGCAGTGAGGGTCTTCCTGCAGGTATATGCTCACAAATAGGGGCAAGAATCTCAGAAAGGGAAGGCCATGCTTGAGGAATGGGCACTAGCCATATCTCATTAAAATTTAGAATTTTAAAATTCTAAAACAAGTACAGACTCCTAGGAAGCTGCGAATAATATGAGAGTCCTATGTACCCTTCACCCATATTTCCCCACGGTGATATCTTATATAGTTGTAATTCCATATCAGGGCCAGGACATTGACCTTGAGACAATAATGTTAACTAGACCACAGACCTTATTCAGATTCATCATTATTTACGTGCACTCTGTGTGTGCGTGTGTGTCACATGCATGTACGTGCATCGAGTCCTATGCAATATGCAATTTTATCCCATGTATAGGTTCATGCAAACCCCCCCAGCCTTCAAGACAGAGGACTGTCCCTGAACCACAAAGGAGCTGCCACCCACTCCATTCCCAAACCCACACCCATCCCTAGCACCTGGCAAGCACTGATCTATTCTCCATTTTTATAGCTTTGTCCTTTCGAGAATGTTATATAATAGAATCACGCAGATTCTTTTCCATTCAGCACAACGCCCTGAGACCCGCTGGAGATGTTGTGCATATCGATGAGTCACTCTGTTTTATTGCCGAGTCGTGATCCATGGTGTGGATGAACTTGAGTCTCACCATCCACCCATGAAGGGCATCTGGGTTCTTTTTCCTTGAATTTTCAAGCTCCAGCAGAGGTAAAGGAGCATTTCTTTAAGCTGACTGTGAGGACCCCAGGTGCCAAATGCTGACCCACACTGTGCCGTCAGATAAGGGTCTATATGAAGGGGAAGTGTGTGGTTATTCAGTTATAAATCACAGAAGCCCAAAGCAAAAGGGGTAAATCGTTGACTTATGGAAATGAAGAGTCCAAGGATAGCACTGCTTCAGGCTGGGCTGGATCCAGGGGCAGTCCAATGACACCATCAGATCTGCTCTTCCTCCTCCTCTCTTCTCTTCTTCTCTCCTCCTCACTTCTTCCTCCTGCTCCTTATTCTTCCTCCTCTCTCTTTCTCCCCTCCTCCTCCTTGTCCTCCTCCTCCCCACCCTTGGCTCTGCTCTCCTCTCTGTTGATGGTTCCCTGCAGCCCACTCTGAGCCTCCCTCATACCGGCTTAGCAATCTCGAGGAAAGGGAGCGCGTTCCAGGAGCTCCTTAACCAACCGCTGAGGCTGGGGGGATGCACTGCTCTCAGGTGCGTGCCCTCCCCTGGAGCCAGAGTAGGACCGGCCTGAGAGTGGGGAGGGGAGAGCCTCCGGAGGAAACCTGGGTCACTATCGCCAGCAGGCAGAGGAGGGTCGGATCCTTGACGGGCTCCTACATCAGGTGAGCACTGCGGAGGACTGCTCTGCCCAGAGTTCAGGCTGGGCCGCAGGGGGAGGCCAGCTGTCGCCACAGGCGAGCGGAGAGATGGACAAATCAGGGCAGCTTCTCAGGTACGCACAGTGGGAACAGTGCCTAGGGCTCATGGTGCTTTTAGGAGCTAAAAACATTTTTTAATTCCTTTGAAATTCATCAAGTAAAAAATGAATATAATCCATCCTGGAATAATGTGAGTCATAAACATAATCATTTGTATTTTTATTTATGTATGTATGTATCTATTTATAAAGAAGGGAGCCATGATGATTGGCACAGTAGGACCAGGTGCTTGCTTGGACAAGGTAGACAAAAGTAGGCAATTAGGAAAGTTCCCAAATTTGGATCCTGGCATCTAAAGGAACGGTTTGGTCATATTAAGAAAGATGGGTGAAGAAGAATGAAGTCCCTACAGGGCTAAGGTTACAGGTTCTGGGGCTGAGTTCTGGATCTGTGACCACCCAGAAGATCAACGTTGAGCAAGGCCCTTTACTCCTCCGAGCCTCACGTTCCCCATCTGTAAAATGGGTACAAGAATTGCCGTCTTCTTTGAGTTGTCATGGGGATTAAATGAGACACTGTATGTGCTTAGCAAAGGAGTCAGCATACAGTAGGTGCCTAATAAATGGGATCAAAGTCTTAGTTTGGGGAAACCTCAGAGTAGAATTTGAGAGAGATGTTGGGACCAGAACTGAGATGACAGACACTTGAAGCTGAGAGCCAAGAGGGGCTGCCTCAGAGACAAGGTGACAGGAGACAGCATCCTGGGACATGCTGACATTAGGGGCCAGGAGAAGGGAACAGACAGCAAGGTGGTGAGAGAAGAAGGGGTATAGTCCTGACATCGGGGTCTTGGAAGCCAAGAGAGTAATGGGCATCAGGAAACTGGAGGTCATGACCAGGGTTGGATCCTGGAAAATAATCCAGAATAAGTGGTAGGGAGAGTATTCTGGAAAAAAAGACGTAATGGAGATCTGTGGTTTCGTCTGAGCAGTTTCTAAGCCCCTTCCTTTATGTTAATTATTCATTCGTTCAACCAACTAACATTCCCTGGGCTCATTGGTTGTGTGTTGGTCTCCAGGTCACTCACTCGGGCACTTTCTGGTGCAGAATCATCTGGAACGCTGCTGGCTCCCACCTGTTCTGAGTCTATTTCTCAGCCTTCTCTGGGCACCTGGGCATCCTTTTTCTGCTCCCAGTAAATTTCTAATTGCCTCAGTTAGCCAGATTCAGCTTCTGCTGCTGGAAACCAAATGGCTCGCTCATGCCCTTGGTCCACGTGCTTGGATGCGGGTGATTCCCACGCCCTGCTCCACGGTGGGCATGTGACCTAAGCCAGGCCAATCAGCCAGCATGAGTCACTCACACTTCAATCCAATGAGAGTCAGTCCGGGGTATTGGTGGAACTCTCACAAAGGAAAAAGTATCTTTCCACTGGGTTTGCTGAGCTGGCGAGAGTAGGCTAGAGTTCTTTCTAGTGAGGAAAGAGGCCTCCAGGGCATGAAGTCAACATCAAAGACTCAGGGATGACAGATGGAGATAAATACTTTACAGATAGATCCTGGATCCAGCCCTTCCTGAAACCCCTGGGCTTACCCCCTGCTGGGCCGATAACTTCCCATTTGGCCTTAAGTCACTTTGAATGGGGATTACGTCCTTTGTAATCATAAAGGCTTCTATTTAATGCAAAGACTACAACACTAAAGTGAATACCAATCTCCATTTTCCTTCATGGACAAAAGGCGTCATAGACCAATATTGCAGCTGAATGTGAGAACACAGCACACAGTAGGTCCTTCATCTTTGTTACTCGCCTCCAATCACCCAGGTGCAGTCACACGAGAGCTTGCCAGAAAGAGGAAGACAAGGAGAACCCACAGGCAATTTTTTTCAAGTCAACATGCCAAGGAGTTTTACCTCCCCCGGCTTGCTAAACTCACACCTTTCTGTGTCAGCTTTTTATCACTGTCTTGAGCCACCCAAGTTATTCCAAAATAGACACCCTAAATTCTAAGAAGACAAGCAAAGCTAGTGTTAATGAAATGTTTAATGCCCATTATAGCTCATATTTTAGTTTTACGTCCAATTTATGGGCCTGAAGAGGTACATTTATAATGTATGATGTGTATGTTTTTATTACATTGGAGGATCCACATATAATCAACATGGACTATGGATTTATGGCCATCTGTGTAAGACTTGGAGTATAATTTCATTACTGATAAATATTTACAGAGGTTCAAAGTTGTAGCTTTGCTTTCGCGGCATATCCTGACATAACACGGTCCTGTCTGTGACTTGTTAAGTGAAGCCCTGGGTGAGGAGCAACCCCGAGGAGAACCCAGGGTTTTGGGGGGCCGTGAGCATTGTTCTGACCATGTGGGAGGAAGCAGGACAGTAAGTGGAAATAAACCCCGAGGTGGGGGGGAGCAGCGGGCGCCGATCGGGGCTCGGAGAAGACCGGTCCCGTGAACCAGGCACCGCAGAGGAGAGGCAAGGAAGAGGCCAGACTGGCAGGTGACATTATCCATGTGACAACTACCATTGTGGAAATCCCCCTTCCCTCCAAAAATGCTGTGGTTGGTGTCCCCAAGCTCTCAGAAAGTCAGGTTTTGTTCTGTTATCTCTTCCAGGAGGCTTCCCCGGACACTCGTGGAGAAACGGGAAGGACAGAGCATAAACCCACAGAGGGTTGATGATCCTCTGCCCAGAGGAGGGAGAGTCTAAATAAATTTCTTCTTCTGGTTCAGTGATTGTCTGTGGGGCTTGCAGATGGACCCTGACTACAGACAGGAACTAGCATGTGACTTCTCTGGTGATATCGTCCGATGGAATGGATCCTCTTAATGGTTTCCAGTGAGGAACTAGGGTGTGTGTGTGTGTGTGTGTGTGTGTGTGAATTAGCAAAACTTCAGCTACACGTGACAGTAAATCCATTTTAAAAGTGCTTAGGCAAAACACAAGATTATTTCTCTCTCTGGTAAAGAAAGCCCAGCAGTCAGCAGCCAGGGCTGATGGGAACGCTTCACTCTGATCCAGGATTCACGTTCCTTCTAACTTAAAGCATTTTGTCAATCACAACGCATTTCATGAGGCTTCCAACTTGGGATCCAAGATGGCTGCTTGAGCTCCAGCCATCACACCCACATTTCTGCCAGCAGTGAGGAGGGAGGTACAGAAACTTTCTGGAAATTACACATGGATGGCACTCCTGCTTTCATTCCATTGACAATGACTTCATTACATGGCCAACTCTAACTGTAAGGAAAGCTGAGAACGGTAGCCATTATTTTGGGCAACTACATGACAGCTAAATTCTTTCTTCCTTAAGGAGGAAGAGGAAGGGAATACGGAAGGAACAGCTCAACAATCTCTTCCATACTATGCATGAGTGTCTGCATGTGAGGAGGCCCTAAGGTGTGTGAATATGGCCTTCCCTGGGATTGCACCAGTGCTCATTACCAGTTATTAAGCACCCACTCCATAAATACTGCTGAATGAATGAATGAATGAATGAGTATGGCCAGGTATGTCTACAGAGACGTGCCTATGTACGTGAACACATAGAAATATAAGTGTGAGTGTGTATGCTCATGTACACGTGTGTATTGACTACTTATTTATTCAGATAATAATTATTGATCACCTACTATGCCTGGGACTGTGCTCCACACTTGTGAATCAGCAAGTCAACACGGAAGTCCAGATTGTTGTCCTCATGAAATTACCCTCCAGGGGTGCCTGGGGGGCTCAGTCGGTTAAGCGTCCGACTTCAGCTGAGGTCATGATCTCACAGTTTATGGGTTTGAGCCCCGCATCAGGCTCTGTGCTGACAGCTTGGAGCCTGGAGCCTGCTTCCGGTTCTGTGCCTCCCTCTCTCTCTGCCCCTCCCCCATTTAAAAAAAAAAAGAAATTACAGTCCAATGGAAGACGTGGACAAACCCAAGTATACAAATAACCAATAAAATAATATTCAAGAACATTAATGTGATGAAGAAAATAAACAGTATGATCTTTTAAGGATCGGGGGGGAAACAGGGACACCCCATAAGGACAGGGTGCCTTGCCCTGAGGAGGTGACATTAAAGGAGACACATCAGCCCAGACATCAGCTTCCAACTCAGACTTCTCCTCATAGCTCCAGGCACTGAGCTCCAGATGCCAATCCAACATGCCACCCAAGGCCCATTCTGCCCCTGGGTCCATGTGGCTGAAGGGAAGATCCTGTTTCTCGAGTCCAAATCCGACCCTCACTCCCTCAGTCTTCCCCACCTCAGTCCATGGCTACACTATTTAAGGAAAGATGAAAGGAGCCAGTGTAGGAAGAGCTGGTGAAGGAGCTTTCCAGAAGGAGTAGCGAGTGCAAAGTCCCTGGGGCAGGAAACATCCTCTTGTTCTGGAGGAGTAGAAAGGAGGCTGGAGCACAGCCCACCCAAGGTGACCCCTTGAAAAAGGAACTAGGCGAACTGCCTCCCAACACCACCTTCCCCTTCTCGCCAACCTCCTGCTGATGACTATCTCCACAGAATGGACGAGACCCAAAGCCAGAAGCAAGAGAGCCCCATGGTATGGACCACCCCAGTCATCCTTACGGGTCAGAGAGCCGAGGGAGGCAGATGGTGAGGAGCCGGACGGGTCTGGGGTGGGCCCAGGAGGCAGCTATTCTGAGAGCCCTTCCAGCCTGGAGCCATCTGCATAAAGTCTATCTTCCACCTCCAAAGAGGCCTCCGGGTTTGGAAAGGAAGGGTGTTTTTAGGGGAATTTAAAAGAAGGTGATGTGCGATGCCCCCAGGCCCTGAATTTGGAAATCCCGGTTCCTGACCCAGTTTGAATTGGCCGTGACACAGCGAAACTCAACTCATGGAGGGACAGTGGGCCCAGGTCCTCCCCGCAGGGCCACCGAGGCAGGGGCACGAGCTCAGGGCCGGGCCTGATCCCCTCCTCACGCCGCCTAGGTCTGGCCAATGAGCACCACCCTGGGGATTTGCTGGGCTCCCTGGAAGGAGGTGTCTGGTTTCTGCTGCGGCCGCTAAGTCGGTGGTTGGATGCCCGGAGCTCCCAGCCTGGTGCTGGTGACCAGCTTGTCCCCACCTGGAAGAGCCTGTCTGAGAATGTCACCAACACAGAGGGAAAGCAGGGCTGAGAGACAGAAAATCTCACTGACACTGTAGGATGTAGGAGCCCCTGGATGTAGCCATGCCTGAAGCCATCCTGTCAATGTGTAAAGTGAGCCATGTCCTCTGCAGGGGCCCAATGTCCTTATGTCCAGTGAGTCCAGGGGAGCCTATGGGGTGGGGACCCCAAAATGCTAGCTCACAATCTCACCACGACCTTCTCCGAGCCAACAGCCCACCTGGGGAGCAACCTGGCCTTCTGGAATCTTCTTCCCACTCAAGTTTGGAGGAAATGCTGGGGAAGATATGAGCAGATCTTGGTTTAGTACCAAACACTCCTGAGTGTATGACCACTCACTGGTAGTGTGACCCAGAGCAGGCCACCTCACCCTCCTCAAGCCTCAGTGTGCTGATCTATGAAATGGGGATGATGGACACATTGATCCTGCAGAGTTAAAGGAGTCAATGTGTATTAAAAAAAAAAAA